>JBBPBX010009020.1:46629-61035 GCA_038048925.1 Garcialebias charrua | reverse complement strand
AAAACAGTATCTGCCAAAAGGAGTATTGAAAGTACAATACTTGCTGCTACTTTCATCAAGTTTCAGCTGCCAAAAACCTTGTGAAGCATCCAATTTTGTGAAATATCTTGCACCTGTCATTTCACTAGTAATTTCTTCACGTTTAGGTATCTGGTAATGCTCACGTTTAATGTTTTCATTCAAATCCTTTGGATCCATGCACAATCTCAGTTCTCCATTCTTTTTCTTCACACACACCATCGAGCTAACCCAATCTGTTGGTTCTTCAATTTTTTTAATCACTCCCAACATAGTCATGCGTTCAAGCTCTTTCTTCACTTCATCTCTTAATGGTGTAGGAATTCTTCGAGCTGGATGTATTACTGGTTTTGCATTTTCTTTTAACTGTATTTTATATGTAAAAGGTAGTACACCAAATCCTTTAAATACATCAGCATAGTTTTGCACTATAGAATCAACAGAGTCATGTTGCTTACTTACAGCTGCATCAATGCGATTCACTCTTTTCACCAACTGCAAGTCTTCACAGGCTTTGTCACCTAAAAGAGAGTCCAAACCATCACTAACTACAGAGAATAATAGATTATGTGTTTTTCCTTTGACGGTCACTTTTAGTCTACACGTTCCCAAACACCTTATACTTTGTCCATTATAATCTCTGAGCGTGATTATTTTATTCTCTATTTTTGGCTTGACTTTCATTGTTTTAATGTCAGACATACTAATCAGGTTTGCTTTAGCACCAGTGTCCAATTTCATGGGAATAATAGTGCCATTAATTTGCAACGGTGCTATCCATTTATCTTCTCGGATAACATGAATTGTTTCTTGTGGTTTATCTTCACAGTTTACCATACCAATAAAAAATGTGTCACTCAGATCAGCATCTTCATCAGCATCTTCATCTTCAACCAAATTCACAGACCTTCCTCTTCTTTTCGAAAAGCACTGCTTGGCAAAATGGTTTTTTCCCCCACACTGAGAACATTGCTTTCCATACGCAGGACATTGTTTCAGCTTATGTCGAGAACCACATCTCTTACAGTTGAACATCTCTTCATCCATGCGTTGCACAGCCCGTTGTCCTCTGCGATGTTGTCCTCTGCTTGAAACTGCACCAACCACAACAGATTCACTGATGCTGGCCGGGTTGTCTTCTGCATTGTTGAAAGTCCTCAGGTGCATCCGGGAGAGCTCACTGGCTTGGCAAATCTTCATAGCTCCTTCCAAGGTAAGCTCCATTTCTCTCAACAGCCTTTCTCGGATCTGCTTGTCTGCCACGCCAAACACTATCTGATCACGAATCATGGAGTCTTTCAAGGTGCCAAAGTTACATGTCTGAGCCTTCAACTTCAGATCAGTCAGAAAACTATCAAACGTTTCATGTTGATGCTGCACACGAGATCGGAACACATATCTCTCGTATGTTTCATTTTTCTTTGGTGAACAGTGTCTATCAAAATAATCAAGCACATTCTCCAACTTGTCTTTGTCGTCTTCGTTATCAAAAACAAATGTGTTGTACACTTCAATGGCTTGTGAACCTGCTATTGTCAGCAGTAGTGCTACCTTTCTGCTGTCTGGCTCCTCATCCAGTCCCATGGCCTTCACATACAGCAGAAACTGTTGCTTGAAGTTCCTCCAACTGCTGTCAACATTGCCGCTCAGCTTCAAATTCTCTGGTGGCTTCAAAGAATCCATGTTCCTCACTTGTCAGTGATCCAAACTGGTTACTTTACTCCTGACACCATGTTGTGTTCCATTTAATACCACCAAGAGAGTCCAGCATGTTGTTTGAACACCACTTTATTCTGCTGTGTCACACCTGACAACAATCAAGACTTCTTCACTTATATACCTTTGTACACCACCATGTAACCAAGAGTTATACTGACACCAAGTGGCTAAACGGTTACATCATCATATCATGACACGCACCACAATTGTTTTTGACAATAGGTTATTCTGTTTGAAGTCGAATTATAATTTCAAATGTAATAATGACTAACGGATTAAAGTATTTAAATTAAAATCAATTTGTTATCAATGCCGTTTTCTAACACTACAATATTAATATGAAGAGCTCAAACTAAAACCAACTTAAATTATGAATTAATTTAAGTTTAATTTGTCTCGGTAACGCAGACTTTACCTTGACCTCCTCCTATTGCAGTAACAGAGCTCCGGTGTCGCTACCCAGCTCACGTTTGTCCACCTCTCTCCTCCAACGGGCTTCGCCCCTCTCCATTCTCACAATGGACGCTGCAGCCAATGGCGCGCCACCGAGCCAACACCGTCACGACAATACCAGCCTATCCGCACGCCCCTTGCGCCAGACAGGTCAATGCAGTGGTTTGAGGTTGTGTCAATGGGAAGGAACAATATGGCTTCAGACTTCTTATCATTGAAGCTTAAGAAATTTAAAGCCATCCAGTCCCTGATGTCAGCCAGGCAGTCGAGCAGAGGTTGAATAGAGCCTGTACCATTTTGTCTTAGGGGGAAGTAGATTTGACAGTCATCAGCGTAGAAGTGGAAAGGTATACTGTATTGTGTTTCCGGAATATAAAGCTGGGGAACAATAGTCTGTTTAGGGAGGGGAAGAAAGGAGGGAAGGGGGAAGAAGAGGGGGAAGAAAGGGGGGAAGAAAGAGGAAAGTTGTGGGTTCGATTACAGCAGTCGCCATGTCATTTTTTTGGGAAAAAAATTTCCCACAAATAATGTTTAAGTGTTATGAAGTAACATTTGGGTTTTTTGTATCTTGAAAATTTTTTAAATGCTTTTTTTGTACAAATAGTGTACCATAGTACCCCGGTACTCTAATTTAAAACACAACACATTTTATTCGTCATAAAAGGCTTTCTTTTTAAAACTTTATTGATGAATTGCTTAATTAATTAAGCTTTTTCATTCTACTAATATATTCATATTAATGTGTTAAATTATACTGTATACTATATACTTGATACAGTATATTTTAATGTCCTTAATCATACCCAGTGCTTATTTTCATTTTTCACTGCAAAACAATGACTGAAACTAAAATATTCTTGAAAGTGTCTTTCCTAAAGTACTTTTTGAGTGAAGTGAATGATGTGTTGTTTCTAGTGTATGCTTAAAATTATTACCAATAATTCAGAATTAGCAGCAGCTAATATTTACTCACAGTAAAAGACCGGAGACCTTATCGGTTTCAAAGAACCAAATATTTATTCATCAACAATTAAGATAGTGAATTAAACATTTTTAGTTAGTCCAAAAACATTGTAGCATTTAGTTGCAACACCTTTCCACTGAAGTCTCCCATTTATTTTTCTTAAACCAAGAAATTTGTGGTTTGCTGAAGGAATTAAATCCTTTTATTTTATGGTTTGTAGAATTATTTGGTGTACATAATGACAATAAGAATAAATATCTGTATTATCAACCCAAAACAAAATAAATAACACTCTGTGAACTAAATAAAAACTATATACAATGAAACAGTTTGTGAAGTTATTTAAAATAAAGAAAATGTTTATGTTTTCTTTTTAATTTGTTCCAGCCACTGCTCTTTAGTGAGACTTTCATTAGAGGGACAGTGCATTTGCCCTCTATACTGGCTGTGTCCTGTTTCAGCAATTCTAAACTGCCCGCATTTTTTGCACGTGTTGTGCAAAACTCTGCGTGTCAGTTTTCGGGGTGCTCTCTGAGGATGAGTGGAGGCTGCTCTGGGAGCTGGAGCAGGGGCCAGAGGATGAGTGGAGGCTGCTCTGGGAGCTGGAGCAGGGGCCAGAGGATGAGTGGAGGCTGCTCTGGGAGCTGGAGCAGGGGCCAGAGGATGAGTGGAGGCTGCTCTGGGAGCTGGAGCAGGGGCCAGAGGATGAGTGGAGGCTGCTCTGGGAGCTGGAGCAGGGGCCAGAGGATGAGTGGAGGCTGCTCTGGGAGCTGGAGCAGGGGCCAGAGGATGAGTGGAGGCTGCTCTGGGAGCTGGAGCAGGGGCCAGAGGATGAGTGGAGGCTGCTCTGGGAGCTGGAGCAGGGCTCAGAACAGGAGCTGCAGCAGGAGCAGGTGGATGAGTGGCAAAGAAGGTGGAAACACTCTGATTCGGTAGAGTGACGCTTCACACTTTCCACCCCAGGGGTAAATTCCTGCCTCTTTTTGGAGACCTAAACTTCCCAGTGTTCAGTTTATCTTGTCGCCGAGCAGCAAATACCACCCTCTGCTTGTTGAACTCCAGCAGGTTGTGCCATAAAGAACAATGCTGCTCACCTAAACAGGGAAATAACACAGTTGAACACGAGAGCACAGCAATGTTCAAGTGATTTGAGGAGTATGCATATATGCAGCAAGCTACAACACATGTCACTGACCTCGTGGCTGCTCAGCACCAGAAATGTTTTGTTCCTCAGCTCCACCGGATACTCAGCCAAGCTGTCCACTTTGTCCGGGCCTGGTACGCTTGACTCACCTAAACCCTAAGAAAACACAACCAACAACATATTAGTTAAATAACATTTTGTTGATGTTGTCTTTTATTTATCTACCAGTACTATTCTACAGTTTACTATGTGTGCTGCCTTTTGTTAAAAGACAGAAATTTAAAGTTATAACTAGTTTAAGTAAATGCATGGTAGAAACATAGAAGATGTTTGGGTTTTAAATTCTGGTCAGAGTGGCTCCTCTCTCCCTTGAGAATATCGTTTAACATGCTGCACGCTAGGAGTGAGCACTCTTGCTTAAGGTACAATCTTTGACGTATCTGGACAAGTTGGTCAAAAACGGCAGTTAACAGCAGTTAACAGCAGTTAAGATAACTCATAGCGCTAAATATGCTCTTACCACTTGTACCTTGGAAGGTTTTCGTCTTTGTAAGTGTAATGAATGGTATTAAGTGTACTGTCACTTTAAGAGTGCATGCGCAAAGCATGCTGGGTACTGCTGTTTAGGGGCTTTCCCGAGCGGGGAACAGGCAGTCTTGGTTCGAGTGCTGGCTCAATAAAGTACGTGTGTGAAGACAACGTGCATCCTCTTCGTCGTATATTTTATGTACCAGAACAGTACATTACATGGTGTCAGAAGCGCCTAAAAGGAAGAATCGTGATGGCGAAGTTTAACCCACCGAGTGAATTCAAGTTTGACTGTCCAGCCGAGTGGCCAGAGTGGAAACAGAGATTTTCGCGCTACCGGTTAGCTTCGAAGCTAAATAAGGACAATGGAGAAACACAAGTGAGTTCACTCATTTATGCTATGGGGAGCGAAGCTGAAAAGATATTTAGCTCGTTCAACTTTGCCGACGAAGAGGAAACTAAAAACCTCGAAGCTGTTCTTAAGAAGTTTGACGAGTACTTCATCCCTCGCCGTAACGTTATACACGAGCGGGCCTGTTTCTATCAGCGCAGCCAGTCGGCAGGAGAGACGGCAGAACAGTACATTCGAGTGTTGTACGAGCTAGCAGAGCACTGCGAGTTTGGAGACAAACGTGATGAGCACATCAGAGACCGTCTGGTGGTGGGCATCAAAGATAAAGAACTGTCCCGCAGGTTTCAGCTGAAAGCAGACCTAACATTAACTGAAGTTATTGAACAAGCGCGGCAGGCAGAGGAGATTACTAAGCAAGTCAGTCTTCAGTCTAACCCACACGAGGCTCACGTGAACATGCTGCGTCGTCACAGCGGCCCACACGTGGAGAGGAGCGGACACAGCGGCCCACACGTGGAGAGGAGCGGACGACACAGACAGTGGCAGGATGGCAGCGACCACCAAACAGCACAGAAATCAGAGAGCTGTGGGAGATGTGGAAAACCCAAGCACTCAGACATTAATAAATGCCCCGCACTCAAGAGCAAGTGTAATAAGTGTCACAGACAGGGACACTGGGAGCATGTGTGTCACTCAAAACAAGTGAGAGAAGTCACTGAGGAGGCGAAGCAGCCTTATTTTTTGGGTGAAATTAATGGGAAAAAAAGCAGCCAGGAAGACTGGTCAGTTAATCTGGAGGTGCACAGCGTCCCAATAACTTTTAAAATAGACACTGGTGCAGACGCCACAGTTATTAACCTAAAAACATTTAAAATGATGAAGCCAAAAATAGAGCTCAACCCACCAGATACATGCTTGGTTGGCCCAGGGGGGACCTCAACTGCATGGGGTTGTTTCAGGCTACGACAAAGTACAAAGAAAAAGTGTACTCATTTAAAGCCTATGTTATTAGAGGGAGAGTCAGCTGTCTTTTGGGTCGTCAGGAAGCTGTAAACATGGGACTTGTGAAAAGAGTGAATGAACTGACTGGTGTTTTCAGGTCAGGAGGACTGCTGAATACCGAGCCAGTGAAAATACTCCTACAGGACGACGCCCAACCGTATGCTGTACACACAGCGAGGCGAATACCCCTTCCACTCGTTCCTCTGGTAAAGAAAGAGCTACACCGGCTGGAAACTGAAGGCATCATCGAAAAGGTAACTCAACCGACGGAGTGGTGTGCAGCCATGGTGCCTGTCCTCAAACCTAACAAGCAGGAGGTTCGTTGTTGTGCAGATCTCCGGAGGCTTAACAGAGCGGTAAAACGTGAAAAGTATGTGCTGCCCACTGTTGAGGAAATACTACCTAGACTCGCAGGGTCAAGAGTGTTTACTTCACTGGATGCAGCTAGCGGGTTTTATCAAGTGCCGTTGCATGAGGACAGTAAAATGCTCACCACCTTCATCACTCCTCTAGGGAGGTATGCTTTCCGGCGTCTCCCTTTCGGGATCAGCAGCGCGCCAGAGATTTTTCAAAGGAAAATGGCAGAGACTCTGGTAGGACTAGAAGGGACAGAAGTCTACATGGACGATATCCTCATCCACGGAGAAACTGAGGAGATCCATGACCAACGATTAGACAAAGCTCTGAAAGTCATCGAGGAGGCAGGCCTCAAGCTAAACGAACGTAAATGCAAGTTCAGACAAGCTCAGGTTCGTTTTCTAGGCCACATTATCGACGGGAATGGTGTCCGGCCCGACCCAGAAAAGGTAACAGGCATCGAGAACTTTCCCCAGCCAAACAACACAACAGAACTGAAAAGATTTCTGGGTATGGTGAACTATCTGGCAAAATATGCTCCAGAACTGTCCACAGTGGGTGAGCCACTCTATGCACTGCTAAAAAGAGACACAGAGTGGTTGTGGGAGCATGCACAACAAGAGGCTTTTCAGAAGCTCAAAGCCCTGCTGGTGGCAGCCCCAGTCCTAGCTTTCTACGACGTCAACAAACCAACAGCGGTGTCAGCGGATGCTAGCAGCTACGGACTAGGCGCTGTCCTTCTCCAGCAACATAAAGACCAGTGGAAACCCATAGCCTACGCGTCCAGAAGACTGAGCGACGCCGAGACGAGGTACGCTCAAATTGAAAAAGAGTGCCTAGCCGGCGTCTGGGCGTGTGAAAGATTCGACAAGTACCTGTTTGGACTCGACAACTTCAGACTAATTACTGACCATAAGCCCTTAGTGCCCCTTATTAACAGTAAAGACTTGGACAATGTTCCAGTGAGATGTCAGAGGCTGTTAATGAGACTTATGAGGTTTAACGCTGTAGCTGAATACGCACCAGGTAAAACCTTAGCAGTGGCGGACGCTCTATCCAGAGGTCCAGAGCAGCGTTATGGAGACAGTGCGTTACACGATGAAGTAGCAGCACACATAGACTCTGTTGTTAGTCAGGTGCCAGCCACACCACAGAAGATCACAGAGATAAAACACAGCACAGCTAGTGACTCACAGCTCCAGACTGTGTGCAGTTTCATTAGGTCAGGTTGGCCTGAATCAAAGTTCCAGAGTCAGTGAGGGATTTTTACCAGGTCAGAGGAGAGTTGTCTGAGCTAGATGGCTTAGTCTTGAGGGGGAACCGCATAGTTATCCCTGCGAGCATGAGGGAGGAGGTTCTAGAGAGGATTACCAGGTCAGAGGAGAGTTGTCTGAGCTAGATGGCTTAGTTGTGAGAGGGGAACCGCATAGTTATCCCTGCGAGCATGAGGGAGGAGGTTCTAGAGAGGATTCACGACGGGCACCAAGGTTTAAGTAAGTGTAGAGAGAGAGCACTTCAGTCAGTTTGGTGGCCCAAGATGAGACATGACATTATCGCTAAAGTTCAACAGTGTTCCTTTTGTGTAGAGAACAGAAATTCACACAGGAAAGAGCCTTTGATTTCAACAGAACTACCATCTAGACCGTGGCAGAAAGTGGCAGTAGACCTATGTGAGTTTAAAAAGCAGAACTACTTGGTTGTATCTGATTACTTTTCTAGATTTCTGGAGATTTTACATCTACCGACTACTACGAGCAGCCAAGTTGTTACCAGGCTTAAAGCTACTTTTGCACGTTATGGTATTCCAGAGGTGTTAGTGAGTGATAACGGTCCGCAGCTGGCTTCTACAGAGATGAGGGAGTTTAGTAGAGCTTATGACTTTTCGCACGTCACATCAAGCCCCCACTTTCCCCAAAGTAATGGCCACGCGGAGAGGGCTGTTCAGGTTGCAAAGAGCATTCTACGCCAGGATGACCCAGTCCTCGCTCTGATGACATACAGAGCCACACCCAACACTTCTACAGGAGCCAGTCCAGCTGAACTGTTAATGGGCAGGAAAATCAGGACGACTCTGCCCACCCTGCAGGACAATCTGAAACCTGGATGGCCTGACATGAATAAAATTCAACAAACTGATGACTCAGCTAAACAAAAACAGGCATATTTCTACAATCGCCGCAATGGAGTGCGAGACTTACCACCACTGAGCCCAGGGGACTCGGTGCTCACAAGATTGGATGGACAGAAACAGTGGACAAATCCTGCTGTGGTCCAAAACACAAGCTCCACACCCAGATCTTATATTGTGGAGACAGCACAGGGGGAGCGATACAGAAGGAACAGGCGCCACCTGTTGGCAAATCCCAGCCACCTCACATCAGTCGACAGTGGTCCTGATGAAACCACTTCAAAGGAAGACACAGACACGGGATGGACAGAAGAACCAGTGATACCGGGTTCTGTCACACAAGACAATCTTATTGAAGGTTCTAGAATTACTCGTTCTGGCAGAGTGAGCAAACCACCGATTAAACTTAATCTGTAGTCAAATGTATTTAAAGGATTTGACATGAGAGAAGCAGATTTTTTTGTTGTTGTGTAATGACATTGTCTTTATTTGTAATGGTTTGTATGCACCAACTGCACGGGTTGTGACTTTAATTTTGTATTTTGGGTTACAAGCGTCAACATGAAACTGTGTTCTCGTTGTTTCAGGGAGGATGGTGGACTGGAAATTGTGTATTACTGTACAGTTAAATTGACAGTTACTTGTGAGTTTAGGAAATATTTGTATTCACATATGCATTCTCTTTTAAGGAGGGAGATGTAATGAATGGTTATAAGTGTACTGTCACTTTAAGAGTGCATGCGCAAAGCATGCTGGGTACTGCTGTTAGGGGCTTTCCCGAGCGGGGAACAGGCAGTCTTTGTTCAGCCTTGGTTCAATAAAGTACGCGGTGTGAAGACAACCTGCATCCTCTTCGTCATCTATTTTTATGTACCACAAAGTACATTACACACACTTCCACACGTTTTAAAGGAAAATGATAAATGTGACAACAAGCTTTTGGACAAAAGGATGAAACTCAAGTACAGACAGAAAAGGAACTATGACAAGACGGCAAGACGTCTGGAACCTCTTCAGGAACGAGATGTTGTGAAGATTGCAGGTCCTGAGTTCTGGGACAAGCAACAGTGCAAAGTAGGACCCAGTTCGTTTGCTGTTAAGACAGAAAATGGACAAGTGTTCAGAAGAAATCGGAGGAGTCTGTTAAAGGTTCAAGATGCTAACCATCAGGTCGAAGAGGATGAATCTGAACAACAGAGTGTTACATCAGATGAACACCAGAGTGAACTTCTTTCACCTTCACCTACAACAGAGACACTGAGAAGGTCTTCCCGACCTAGGAAACCTCCAGAGAGGCTCATAGAACAATTTCTGAGAGCTTATGACACAAGATGTTATGATCCACTGTGTCAAAAGCTTTAGACAGGTCTAAGAAAAGTGCAGCACAATAATTTCTTTGCATCCAACGCTTCAACAACATCATTCAGAACCTTCAGAGAAGCAGTCGTTGTGCTGTGTTTTTTCCTGAAATCAGACTGATGGAGAGGTAAGACGTTAAATGAGTCCAAATAATTTTTGATCTGAGAGTTTATCAATTTTTCTAGAACCTTGGCTAAAATGCAGAGTTTAGAGATCGGTC
Source organism: Garcialebias charrua (assembly GCA_038048925.1). Taxonomy (NCBI): domain Eukaryota; kingdom Metazoa; phylum Chordata; class Actinopteri; order Cyprinodontiformes; family Rivulidae; genus Garcialebias; species Garcialebias charrua. The sequence goes on along the minus strand of JBBPBX010009020.1, from coordinate 50,791 downwards.
GATAATTGTTTAGTGAGGTGGGGTCACCTCCCTTCAGCAAAGAACAAAGGCTGTTTTCCAAGCATCCAGAATGGAATTTTGGCTTATGGACAGATTAAAGCCGTGAGTCACAGGGACTGTGATGATATGACCAGCCAGCTTTAAGAAATAAGGTGGAAGTTCATCTGGACCAGCAGATTTTTTAGGATCAAGATCGTTTAACAGTTTATTTACCTCACTGACTGAGAACAGAGAAAAAGAGGAGGTGTGATTAACTGAGGATTGACTTGTAGGAGGGATTTGATTTGTAGAAGTTTGATTATTAGATGAAGTGGATGAATTTCCATTTATAACTGTGTCAAATAATGAACTAGAAGCAACAAAATGTTTGTTGAAACAGTTCAGGATCTCATGCTTATTTGACACAGGAACAGAGTCAACAAGAAGTTGTGATGGGAGGTCAAATGATTGGGGGGTGCCTGAGAGAGATTTGATGGTATTCCAGAATTTTTTAGGATCGTTTAGATTTTTGGAGGTCTGAGATAAGAAGTAATTACGTCTTGTGGCTTTGATGGCAGTTGTGCATTTATTCCTCAGCTGCCGAAAATTCAACCAATCAGTGTCTGAGTGTGATTTTCTTGCTGCGGCCCAGAGATGATCTCTCCTATGCAGGAGGTCAGCTAGTTCGGGAGTAAACCAGGGGCTGTCACGGCCCTTTATCCTGAACTTCCGGAAAGGAGCGTGTTTATTTACAAAGTAAATGAAACTGTCATGAAAATAATTCCAAGCGATGTTCACGTCGTTGATTAATAGAATACGTTGCCAATCAAAGTGGGATAGATCCCAGAGGAATGACTGTTCACAGAAACGTTTCAAATCCCTTTTTTGAACTACTCTGGGCATTAGCAGGTGGAAATTTAGTGGATCTAAGAGCTGCTATTATGGAATGATCACTCAAAATGTTAGCAAATACACCTGTACCAGGAAATTTGTGAGGTGCATTTGTGAAAAACAGATCTAAGGTGGAAGATTTTTCGGGACATTTTTTGTTTGGTCTGGTGGGAGAATCAATAAGTTGTGTTAGATTGAGAGAAAGACAACATTCCTTGAATTTATCACAGAGGGGGGTCGACTTATTCCAATCAATGTTGAAATCTCCTGCCATAACAATCTCATTGTGTTTTAAATTACCTATGAATTCAGTCAGGGAAGACAGAGCCTCAGGTGTTGCGGAGGGGGGACGATAACAACCTACAACAGTTAATATCTGACCTCCCTTCAAACTGATGTTCACAGCTAAAGCCTCAAACTGGTTTGCAATTGTTTTTTTAGACGCAATCCTGGCAGCCAAGGAGTCTCTGATGCAAATAGCGACTCCACCTCCCCTTTTATTACGATCACAACAATAGATCTTGAATTCATTGATTACCAGGTCATTTTTCAGAACAGATTTGTTGAGCCAAGTTTCAGAGATAAGGATCACATCTGCCCCAGAAGAACTGATTAGGATTTTCAATTCATCTAGTTTTTTTTAGAAGGCTACGAGCGTTTACATGCAGGAACCGTGGGTATCTAGCTATTTGATAGATAGGAAACAGTTTGTACAGATAAATGGTGTAAGATCTGACCTCTGCAATATCATATGTGGAGTTCCCCAAGGCTCTGTACTTGGACCAAAGCTATTCGTTTTATATGCGAATGACTTGGTAAATCAAAAAAGACGTTCAATACAAGATCAACTGGACTTTATTTGTAACAGAAGACGTTTCGCTCATCATCCGATAAGCTTTCTCAATTCTTTGAAGACTGTGAGAGGGAGAGAGAAGTTATAAGCAAGCTGGGCCACTGATGCACACCAAACTAGGTAAATTGGAAGCTAACACACACACATATTTGGGCGAGTTGAGTTTCAAACTGCTAGGGATGAGTTTTTCTTGTCTGCATCTCAGACTGAAACAGAGATGGTTCCTGTAGTCTGCCAACTTCCTTGACATCTTCTCGAACGTGTCAGGACTCCTTAAATGTGTCCTTTTTGCAGATGATACCACACTTTTTTTCTTTGAGGAAAGATATAGAACAGATAATGGAGTTGATAAAGACAATTTGTCAAAATACAAACTTGGTTTAAACTTAATAAATGATCATTAAATCTAGATAAAACTAATCACATAGTATTCAGTAATAAAAAGAGAACTGTTGATGTTCCATTTAAAATTGATGGTGTTGAGATTTGTAGAGTGAGTGAGGTGAAGTTTTTGGGTGTTATTATAGATGACAAACTGACATGGAAACAACACAAATTATGTAAGAATAAAAATAGCAAAATCTATTGCAGTACTGTACAAAGTCAGAGACTTATTAAATGATAAAGCTCTGTATTTGTTGTATAACACAATCATTGTTCCACACTTAATATATTGTATTTATGTTTGGGGGAAAGCGTGTAAAACAATTACAAAGCATATTTTTGTTTTAGAAAAAGGAGCTGTAAGACTTATCACCAGAAAGCATTACCGTCATCAATCAACCACATTATTTTATCAACTGAAGTTATTGAAGTTCCACAATTTGGTAGATTATAATATTTTATCAGTTATGTATAGGGCTCAGAATAACGCATTACCTTTAAATATCCAAATGCATTTTGTTAAAAGACAAAGTTGTTATAATCTGAAGGGGAAAGAGTTATTTGTAAAACCAAAATTCAGAACTAGTTTAAAGGGACGGTCTACCTCAATCCAGGGAATTGGATTGTGGAATGGTTTGGAGAATGAAGTTAAAAATGCCAAGTCAATGTGTACATTTAATAAAATTATCAAAACCGAATTGTTAATATATATGAAGTAGCGTAATGAGTATTGTATTTGTTAAAAAATAGAAAGAGTCATTAATTCTGTTCTGTTACTAAAAATTATTTTTGACTGAACTAATTGTTTGAAAAAAGGGGCAGATATAATACGATTTTTTATTCCTTCTGCTACCTTTCATTTTATATTTTGTATGTTATCATCTATAGGATTGTTTTGTATTGTATTTTTCAAAAATGAACAAATTTTATAAATAAAATAAATAAATTATATACTGTATATATATATATGTATGTATATATGTATATATATATATATATATGTGTATACAGGTGGTCCCCGACTTACGATCGAGTTCCGTACCTCCGAGTAGCTCGTAACATGAAAATCTCGTACGTCCGTACTGACCTTTAATGACCTTTATATAACACATGAGCCACCACTGAACACTTACATGTAGGTAATTACATGTAATGTAGGCATTTCAACTATCCTAACACTTTAAAACACTTTAAAACAATTTAAAACTTTTATAAAAAATATAAAAAATTAATTTCTTACTTTGAGCGGCAGCTTCTCTCGTCTGTTTGCCTGTTAGCTCCAGCTGTTAGCTCCGTTGCGTTACGTCCGAGCTTCACAGCTTGCTTCAGCACCACGCAGTTTAAACTGTTTACAGGAAGGACTGTTAGAATGTTAAATTCATACATTTGGAGACAGAAAAAGTTTTAATAACTTACCGAAAGCCGTCTGCGCACGCCGCCTTTAGCATCACCTGTTAGCATTAGCCCCTCCGAATCAGGATGCTGTTTTCTGCAGCTACGGGCAGTCCGGTTTATCTGCACCTCCAAAAGGCTGTCGGCTTTGTTATTCCAAGCTGGCTCAGTGTCCCCCAATATCTTTGGCTTCCAGCCCGACATCGATCCGAGCTCCAGGAACCTCTGATCGCACAAAGCCGGCTGTCGAGGCTGCAGCTCCGGTGGAGCATGTTAGCATGTTAGCCTTAGCTCATACCATGAGCTGCTGGTCTCGCGCGGCGCTGTGGGAGCGATCGGCGGAGCGATCGCGGCTGCTGCTCCAATCCTGAGACATTCACAGAGTTCAGCGAGTGTTTCCAGGTAATTTATCCGTATGAGGCATCCTCTTATGTGAGAAACAGTCCTCCAAAGCCGGCTGCCGAGTGCCGAGACTCTGGAACTAAAGAATGTAAAATGGCGGAGGCGGTATTTCCGGTTCCTGGATCCCGCAGGAAGTTGTTAAAAAAAAAGCACAATTTTTTTTTAATGTCATATTTTTATTAATTATGATAATCTCGTAAAGTCGGATCCTCGTAAGTCCAGACGCTCATAAGTCGGGGACCACCTGTATATATATATATA
>JBBPBX010009020.1:35941-46091 GCA_038048925.1 Garcialebias charrua | reverse complement strand
GTGAGACATGGCTAAAACAAAGTGAAAAAGACCAGTAGTTTTAAGAGAGGATGAGTAAACAGAGAAAAAGGTGTCCACTCACACCTGATCATTATCCCATTGACTGAAAACACCTGACTCTAATTTCACCTTCAAATTAACAGACAATCCTTGAGGTTCACATACTTTTGCCACTCACAAATATGTAATAATGTATTGGGTTATTTTCCTCAATAAATAAATGACCACGTAAAAAGTGTTTGTCTCATTTATTTAACTTGGTTCTCTTCATCTACTTTTAGGACTTATGTGAAAATCTGATGACGTTTTCGGTCATATTTATGCAGAAATATGGAGAATTATACTGTAAATGGTTCACAGACTTTCAAGCGCAATTATGGGCGAGTCTTATCTAAAAACAAACAGTTCTCCATACGGTTTTAAATCCAAGAAACAAAATATGAATATTTATTTTCTGGTATAGTTAAATATATCTCTAAAAAAACTAAAATCTTAACAATTCTTTGTAATATTTGTGTGTTATTATGGCCCACAGGCAAGTAAACAGCAACAGAATGGAAGAGTGAGTCAGTGTGGAGCAACAAATTAAAAAACACAACGAAAAGAAGAAAACATGCAAAGTTTAATATTAACATCCTCATAACTTGACACCATCTTGTTTAACTAAATATATGGTAATACTTAATTCATGTTTGCTGCATGGTTTCCTCTACAAGCATTGAACAATGTGGGTAAATTGTTAAAACTTTCATTTTTTCGTAGATGGTTTTCTTTGAGTCATTCACAAACCAAAGGACTGTCATTAAATATGTAGTAAAGAAAAGCATTCTTTGAAACTTTTATTATAAAGGACTGACTATTTGGAGTTCTTTGTTTCTTGTCGATGGCATCTCTCTTTCAACTTAACACATTTTCCTTAAGAAGCCCCAAAAGACATGTTTTTTTATATATAATTTGAGTGCTTTAGACATGTTATTGTCTCTTTTCTGGCTCTGAACTCATTCCATCCTAATTCTTCAAATTTTACAGCTTGAATTTGTGTGGTCAACTGTTAACATGTTTGCATCTTTCTTAATTATCTCTAATGGCTGAAGCTGGGCATAAGTGGAGTTGACTCAAGTTAACAAAACATCTGAATAAACATTCATATTACTTTTGATAAATTAGGAACGTATTACTATTAACAAGAGAGCAGACAGAGCAGAAACTTCAGGAAAATTGTAAAACTTCAGCTATGCTCCATTTTGAAGACAGACCAGAGCTTAAGGCCAAACAGCACCTATAAACAGCTTTTCTTCTTTACCTGATATGGCGCATCAATTCTTCCAGTGCAGCTGGGGAAGCTTAAAAGAATGCCCACCACTTTCTTTAAGCCTACAGTGGGCCTGTGCGTGTGTGTTCTGCAGATATACACACCCTGTTGGGTTGGGCGTCTATACGTTGTTATGAAGTGCAGTGGAGCAAAGAGGACTTATCAAGCCCTGAGGTGTGAGTTAAGTCCTGGCAGCTGGAGTGGGGGAAATGACTTGAAGCACCTGGACACAGTGTCAATATTAGTGAAAGAAAACAAGGTTCCAAAGTAATATACTGTTAACGACATGAAGTTTTAAAATGTCTGCAGAAGCATTCTTCAAGGTCTTTCCTATAACCTTTAGTCAAGCTTATCTAGGAAAATAAGGTTATATATAATAATCTGAGTGATCTTATGAAAACATTGTCAATGATATGAATCTATATTTAATGAGTTTTACATAGCCCACTCATTTGTCATGCCGTGTCTGAAAACGAAAGTTTGATACCTATCTAAAATTCTCATTTAGCAGTGTGGAATTATGTTGATAATTAAACTGAATAATGACTGGAAAAAAAAAAAAAAAACAAGAGAAGAGATAGTTACGACTTCTTATATTAAAAAGGATTAACTTCGTGAAACTTTCAAAATTGATGCATATAATTCCTATTTATTAAAAGCACGATTTAAAGAAAGATAATGCGTATAAAAAGGAGTGCGTGAATTATCTAGCAAAAAAGTTTCACTCAAAGATGTTAAATTTTGATAAGTTAGGTAGGCAAAAATAAGGTTGTAACAATATTTTAAAAAACAGCATAACTGTCATATCTGTTCTTGCTAGGGATGCACAATATTAGATGTTTGGCCGCCATCCGATATGCCGATATGTTAAAACTTATTTGACCAATAACTAATACCAATACCGATATTTTTCTCCCTAGACCTATAGAGATTACATAGCTTTCTCTGCTGTGGAATTAATATATTACATTATTCTGCATGGTCTTTGTCAGTTTGGCCTGCTACCAAATGCAGATGTCAAAAAGAGGGCTGAAAATGATGTAACACTTCACCTTGGATCATGTTTAATGTCAAATTTATTCATGACATTTACTCTTGCTAACACAATGACAACAATTGATCAGTGCAAATTTGTACATTTTCACATATCTAATCTGTTCTCAAGCGACAAGTGAAAAGCGCATAAGTAGTAGTGCATTAATATATATATGTGACAGTTTCTTAAACTAAAAATAACTTAAAACAGAAGACTTTCATATTGGTGAGTTATTTTGATAGAATGGCCTATGTCCGATATTTAACTTTATCGTTAATATTGGCCGATACGATACCATGCCGATAATATTGTGAGTCCCTATTTCTTGCTAAATACAAATACATATTTTTATGCATTTCCTGTTTTATCAAGACTCCACATTTTCTCTCACACAAGAGACAACCATTCTTTACTTAATTAAGTCTCAGTGAACATCACCACTACCATTCGGTAAAGACTGGCAGGAAGAACAGATGGAGAAAATAAAGATGGGCCAGCTGTAATCTAAGTCTGTCAAGTACAGATGTGGAGAAAATTACCTCAACGATTAATATTCAACACAACACAGTTGTGAATAAAAACACGATGGTAGGCAAAAACCACTGCAATGTACAAAGAAAAGGGTTTTACAAAATAGGACAGAAAATCACCAGAAAGGAGGACAAGAAACATGGAAATGTAAAACAACCAAGAAAAGGCTTAAACTAATCAAAACTAAAACACAAATCACACAGAAAATGTTGGTATTATTAGCAAACATCTATAGAAGTACAGAGTAAATATACTATTAGTATTTGTTATTATCTGTTCAGTAGCTGTGGTCACTTGGTGGTCAGTGATTTTGTAATCCTGTGGCTGCAAGTTCAAGCCCAGGTTGTGTTGAGGCATTAAAAAAAAAAAAAAAAAAAACTTCCATGGATATTTTCTTGCTGTGGTGACCCCAATTGCATTCAAAGGTAACATTTTGACTTTGAAGAATGACTAAAATGTTTTACAAGTGTGTGAACCAGTAGAAACACAGTGGCAGTTACATATAAACCTAAACTGACCTTTTTCCTGTTTTATTTTAGATTTTTCCAGAGCGTTTCGGTTGATTGCTTTTTGAGTGCAATTGCAACAACATTTTTAATAGCAATTTGGGGAATCAGTTCCATCCAATCATCCATTATATTTTATATGCTTCTTCCTTTTCAGGTCATTCCGCCTTTATCTGTACAGGTGAGTCTCATTGAGCCATGGAGACCCATTTACAAGAGAGACCTGAAGGATCAGATCTGAAGGTAGACCTGGGTCACATGGGGTCACTGGTGCCCATACACAGCAGTCACTGGGCAAGGGGTGGGGGACACCCTGGACCGATCCCAAGTCTCATGTCCATCTCAATTTTGACTACACACCTGAGCGTATTTCCTTGTATACTGACCTTGAGTGTAAGGTAGCATAATTTTAGCAACACCTTTAACTGTCACCCTCTTTAGATCATATGTAGTCTCACAGATCTACAGCACTTCACAGCTGACACTGAAGCACTTGATGGCTTTCGATGCACCCAGCAGCTCTTTACTTGTTCTCAGTTTGGACCACAGGCAAAACAGTAAAGCAAACACAGAAATGAAGCATTTGTCTACAACCCCTCCTGGACTGTGTGACAGGCAGCAGAGTTGGGGTGATTCCATCAACCTGACAGGCTACTTCTTGCAGGAGAAGAGTTAATTGCTGTGGGACTAAAGCGGGCTTCAACATCCATCAACAAACTTCCTTCCTGCTCCATGGGGTTGGAGGTTGGGTGAAGCATTGAGCGCTAGATATTAGTGAGGTATACAGAAGCTAGGGAGGCGTGAGAAGAAAAAAAAAATACATCATGGGCAAATAACCTTGGAATAAATCAGAACCCCTCTGCTCCCCCTCTATGAAATGAATTTGATTTTATTGAAGCACATAATTTCAGATAAAAGACAAAACATCTAGTTAAAAATTATATAATAAAAGTTATACCATGTCTGTTTTCATGACATATGGTATTTTCTCCCCAAATAAACATGACAAGAGGTACTCCACCGCATGGCAGGTGATCCCACACACCCACTACACAGCTGCTTCAGACTACTGCCATCAGGGAGGAGACTGAGGAGTCTCCAGGCTCGTACCAGCAGACTGAGAGACAGCTCTGTTCATCAGGCAGTCAGAATGCTAAACACTCTGCCTGCTCTGCCCCCCCTCCCATTTGAACTGCCTTAACACTAAAACTTTCTCACACATTATCACTCAACACAAAGTTTTTCACTAAACTCTCGGTCATGTGCTCATACAGTTTGCACTACTTCTCATACTTGCACTAATGTCTGTATTACATCACTGCCTATAATCATAATACTGTTTACATTCTCTGTTTACATTTATTAATACTGTTTACTTTTATTACTACTGCTTACATGTAATTACTACTGTTTACATTTATTTACACTACTCTAATATCTACACCACTGCTGGTACATATACAGTGTGCTCTGAACGGTCTTATTTAGGGATGCCCAATGTGCCTTACTGCATATGCCACTTTTTGCCTCTATAACAACATCAACTACTACCTCATACATATACTGTGTACATTGACTCATACGCTGCTTTGCCACTTTGCAAATGTCAATGCTAGAAACCTTTAGTTTATTTTAGTTATACTTTTTATACTCTTTTTTTTGTGCTAGTATGCAAAAACTCAGGACAGTATTATGTTCATTAAATGTTTAATGTTTTAGTTTTAGAGTTGGTGTGGATTTTCATGCTCTTGCACCGCTATGAAAAAAAAAAAAAAAAAACTCAGGACAATGTTAGTTTTACTATTTTATGCTTATGTCTATTATTATATGTTTCAGTGTTTCAATGTTTAGATGTTTACTGTTGCACCGAGGGACTGAGAGAAACGCAATTTCGGTCCTGTGTATGTCCTGTACAGTACATATTGCAGATCTGACAATAAAGTTGACTTTGACTTTGACTTGACTTTGACTCCAATAGAGCATGACATCTCATCCACAACATTCTGTGACAAAGTCTTTAGCGTGTTCTTATTCTAGTGGTGGCTAATAAATACTAGTAAAAACTTACTATCCAGTCATTTTCTGCTCATCATCTGAACCAAAACAAACAAAAAATATATATATGGGCCCCCATGTTGACTCAAGCCCAGGGGCCCCCATCCTCCTAAATACGGCCCTGAACATAAGTGTGACCACAAGTGTTACTTTTTATTCATAGTTGAGATATTCAAATGTAAAATTCTCAAGTATTCTTAGAGTAGAAAACCTAGAAAACAAAGAAGGGAGTTTTTACATTATAAAACTGGTTCTTATCAAATATGGAATACTCAAAGATTTATGGCTTTAAGTGAACGCGGCCACAAATCTGACCCTGATCAGTGCAAAGAAAATATAAATGGATTGATATCAAAGTTCATGCTCAATAATCCAGGTTAAAAAATCCAACCAAGTTAAGTCAGGTTCTCTGGCTGGTTTATTTTTGTTTAAACATTTAGTCTTTCATCCAAAAGTCTTCATCAGTCCAAGGAGCCACAACAAACTCAGTCCCATAAGTAATACTTGTATTGAATACTTCAGCTGATGAGCTATTAACACCACGCTGATCTTTAAGCAGAAACACAAAAACCTCTTTCTAGCAATCAAAGCAGTACAAGACTAGAAGTTGTAGGTGTTAACACCAACATATGCCTGATGACTCAATACAATTTTTAAGGCTGTCTTAGTAAAACATTGGCAACATTTGAGTGGAAAAACATAGCATTCTATAAACTTTGCCTCCTTGGTTCAACATGGAAAGTCTCTATAAAGTGTGTATCCACCTTAAGGCCTTGTTTATACAAGAACAACCACTGTAACAGTGTTTTATTCTTACATTAATTGTAGGAATTAAAAAAAAAAAAGGTGCAGGTTTTCAGGAAAACACTGTTGTTTCCATGCCAGGCAATGTTGTCAGATAATAAAACCGTTGTGCTGTTTCTTTAAAATCACCGTATTTTGACCAAAACTGTTGAAAAAGAAAACTCATATTTATCTGGCACTCCTAATGTTCGGCTTCCCTGCATGCATTGCACATGCAGTGTTAGCATGATCACAGCAACAACCAAACTGGTAAAATCAAAAAGGTGTTCAATACAAGATCAACTGGACATTATTTGTTGCAGAAGACGTTTCGACCTCTATCCAGAGAATTGAAAAAGCCTCTGGATAGAGATAGTATCTCATAATTATGAGATAAGATGTCATAATTATGAGATAGTATCTCATAATTATGAGATAAGATGTCATAATTATGAGATAGTATCTCATAATTATGAGATAAGATGTCATAATTATGAGATAGCATCTCATAATTATGACATAAGATCTCATAATTATGAGATAAGATGTCATAATTATAAGATAATATCTCATAATTATGAGATAAGATGTCATAATTATGAGATAATATCTCATAATTATGAGATAAGATGTCATAATTATGAGATAGTATCTCATAATTATGAGATAAGATGTCATAATTATGAGATAGCATCTCATAATTATGACATAAGATCTCATAATTATGAGATAAGATGTCATAATTATAAGATAATATCTCATAATTATGAGATAAGATGTCATAATTATGAGATAGTACCTCATAATTATGAGATACTATCTCATAATTATGAGATAATGAGTCAACTTTTTATTTATTTGGTGAATGCAATGCTCTTCCGTACATTTCACACCCCTAGGGGGCTTTCCCCAAGATCTCCACCCTGAGAAGACCTGCATTCAAAACCTGAAGTTTCAGAGAGAACGAGAGCTGTTAAATGAACAGCAGAACCGCAGCAGAAAAGTTGCACTTTCACTCAAAAAACATACAGGCCTGAACAGTTTAGTGAATACCGCAATGTATATTAACTAATGGTACGTTGTCTGTTTAGATATAGATTGCTTTTTCTGTTGTCTTTTTGTTTTTAGGGTAAATGATGACTGTGAAACCTAGGAGAGGAAATATGTGGTCAATAAAAATGTGATGCTGTCCACAAAATATAGCAAGTAGCAAAGACTAAGCAAAAACATTCTGTATAAATAATGGAAATGCTGATGTCATTTTTATGGGATATTGAATAACACATTGTAGTTTATGAAGTAGAGAAACAGAGTGCAGAAAAATACAATATGAGGAACAAAACTAAAAATAATTCAACATCAAAATGTAGTTATGCAGCACTTAAAAAAGTAAACAACAACAACAATAATAATATAATTTAATAATAATACTACTAATAATAAATCAATAAGAAACTTTTCACAACTTTCTTCCTTTGCAAAAGCAATTGTAACTTCCCAGAATGCATCACAAGTTGCTAACTAAATTTTATTTTGTGTGTAAACATTTAGGATATTTGGTGTGATTGAAATAAATAAATAAATGAACAAAGAAAAATTAAACTGTCAGAATATATAGTGCCTATTCATATTGGCCTCATTGTCACACTTGGTCTCCATAGATTTGATGGCTGATGATACTGCTGAACTAGTTATATTACCGTATGATCCTTCACATTCATATATCACGTTTAATCCAGTCCATTTTATGCATGCACGCGATCTAGAGAACTGATGAACTAGTCCAAGCATATTGAAACTGTTACAGCCTAACATCTATTATAAAATATAGTCTGTAGGCTTTCACTGTATGACTGCTTAGACATTGTTTTATTATCCTTTGTTGCCTGTCAGATCAATTGCCTGATGTATCAGGAGGCTATTATAACTATCAAACCAATGAAATATATCCATGCACTATATACAATGTACATATTTTAATAGAATGATCAATTACCCAATTACATAAAAAGGACACAATTTGTTTGTCAAACTTCCTGTCAGTTACTTTTGCTGTAAGGTTGTCCAGTGATGGTTGTAGCTACTGTATGTCCCAGTTCTGTGAAGGTAAAATGGACTCCCTTGGCAATTAGTTATTAAAAAAGGCAAGTCTTCTGTTTTGTAACCCAGACACCCAATCAATGAATAAACCACAAAGAGAGCAATTTTGTGGAAAAAAAAAAAGGTGAACGACTGGGGCTTTAATTTAAGACGGTAACAGAGCATTGAAAATAATGGAATTTTAAAATGGCCCCTTTGTGGTTTTGAAGCTGAAACCAATAAAATATTTCTGGTTTATAATTTTCACTGCTGAATAATAACATGACAGTTTGTATCCTACCACTATTAGTTGCTATTTTTTGTTTATTCTTATGAAAATATAAACAGCTCTATTAGTATTCATGACATTTTAATATATTTTTATATTTGTACATTCCCGTTTCTCCTATTTATATTCACCTGCAGTCTATAAAGCACAACTCTAACATGCTGATTTAATAAGATGAGTTGTTTACAGCTTAATCTAAAAAAAAGTGCATTTGTGGACATGTTTTAATGTTTTTTTGTAGTTTCTAAGTTAATTTTGTTCCAGTTGTTCCAGTTATCCTTTATAAGTGACTTTTCTCAAAAGAAATGTGTTTGAATCACTTTGCATTTCAATATGATAAATCATGTGACACTTAAGTGGTTACTTCATTAGAAACTTATTTAGCAGGATGATAAGAGAACCATTGGAAAATGTGTCATACTGTAGGTTGTATTTGAAGCCCTTCAAAAAGTGTCATAGTGTAGCTGCATTTGACTTAGAACAAAAATGATTTACTTTTATTATGTGATCATCTTGGAAATGAAACATTTTTATTTTATTTTATTATCAGCTCTGGTGGCAGTTCACACCTTAATGCTCCTTTTGCACGCATTAAAATCGCCTTAGTATCCTTAGTTTTGCCCCAGCTTTCCTCCATCCTTCCTTTCCCTGCAGAGGAGCCAAGATAAACGTTGGACTCCTGAAGCATCACTATCTCAGACTATCTCCTCTGCTGATGCAGACAGTAAACAAACTGGTAGCTTTTAGCAGATGTAATCAGGAAGATGTAGCTGACCCGATGAAGGAAGATAACCAAAGTGTAGTAGAGGGAGTGGACCACACTGCAGGTGCTTTTTGTTTTTAAGGAAGACTAAAATAAAAAAAAATAGTTCCTACACTTCTGCAAGTCTGACCTTAATAAACCCCCCCTTTTTTTACTTTCCCCTGATACTAATTTAGATACTAATAATATACATAATATACATTTATATATTGGCCTTGCACCCTCATATCTCTGAGCTACTGACCATATGTTCCTTCTCGAGCACTGAGATCATCCAATCAGCTGCTTTTGGTTGTTCCAAAAATCAGACTGAAGCTCAGAGGTGATCAAGCTTATTCAGTTGTGGGCCCCAAACTTTGCAATAATCTATCATCCAACATTAGACAGGCCACCTTCCTTCCTGTTTTTAAATCTCTGTAAAAACACATCTGTTTTCTCTGTCTTTTTACACAGTGTGACTTGATTTAGTATTTTATTGCTCTGTGTTCCTATGTTGTTTTGATGCTTTTAATTAATTTTCAACCATTATCTTATTTTATTTTATCCATGGAATTGCTTCAAGTGATATTATTGTTAAGCGCTTTGGTAACAGCTGCTGATTTTAAATGTACGTTATAAGTAAAGATGACTTGACTTGATTTAAAATGGAAAGATAACAAAGCCTATATAGAGTATAAAACAAACTTTCAAATAAACAATTGAAACTATTTGTTATTTGCATCAAATTTCATGCTCAATAATACAGGTAAAAATTTTTTTTAAAAATCCAGCAAAGTTAAGTCAGGTTCTCTGGACG
>JBBPBX010009020.1:8083-35895 GCA_038048925.1 Garcialebias charrua | reverse complement strand
TAAACATTTCTTTACCTGGATTTTTTAGCATGAACTTTGATGTTTTGAACCACTTTGGCCATGGCTGCTTCATAGGAGTTGACGGGGGAGATGGCAGACTCCAGAAACCATCTTATCATGATCAAGTTGGTCCACTATGGCAGTGTGCTGCTGGTGGGACTGAGTTTGTTGTGGCTCCTTAGACTGAATAAGTCATTTGGATGAAGAATGAAATGTTTCAACAACAAAGGACCTGACTGGACTTTGCTGCATTTGTTATTTGAAATTGTTATTGTTATAAAAAATGTGAAAAATATTTTGCATTAGAAGGATTTCTGAAATTAAGAAATAATACCACACGTGGTAGCTCAGTGGTCAGAGTGGCAGCCTTGGAATCCTTTTTTTTTTTTTTTTCCCATTATAGATGGCCTCCCTTCTCACCTTACAGCCATCCTCTCACACCGATATGATTTTTTTTTTTTTATAGAAAGGAAAGATAGAAAGTAAGACAACAAAACACAACAATTATCCACAAAAAGAGCACAAGGCAAACACACCCAACCTCCGTCCGCAATCCTGCAAAGCACATGACAGAACACAACAACGAAACACACATTCATAAAGACTAATAATATTCATGACCTTGCAGTAGATTTCCATAAAAAAACATACCCATACCTACAAATATAAATAAAGTATACATACATATACATTCATATCACATATCCATCTATATATCTGCATATGATATCTACATATACATCCCTGCATCCATTTGTGTGTGGCTGTGAGCATGCATAAGTGAATAAGGTTCCTCCAATAGAACATTCAGTAGCGACCGTGAAGCATCAGAGATCCGCCCCCCCAAGGCCCGAGGCAGACGAAGGGGCAATCAAAGCCTAAGACCCCAAGAAGGACCCCTGGCCCAGAGTCCCCAGGGTCACCCGAACAGGACGAGCCACTCACCCACTCCCCAGATCTGACCAAGGGGGAGAACTGGACGACGAGCCCCACCAGCGACTACACACAATGACCCCCGAGCTTCACCAGGCAGCCACCAGGCCGACCCACGCCCAAGCGCCCAACCCCAGAAAGCGATAGCAAGGGCCCCCAACACGCCCGTGGGTAAAGGGACACCCACCCGGGGGCCACGCGACAGGAGCGCGACAGGAGCACGACAGGAGCGCGACACCAAGTAGCCTCAGATGTAACAGAGAGGGGGCAGTCCAAATCCCAGCCTGACAATTAGACATTCATACACAGATACACTCACTCAGACCCACCCTCATCCTCACTCACACAAAGACAAACAATAATGACACGTTCCATTCATAATCCCGATGCACACTCTATACCCCCTAGGTCCAAGACATGTACCTGCCCCCTACATGGGGCAGACCACACCCAAGCCCAAGAGGTAGGCCCATTCATTCTGGGGTGGAGAGTAGCCGACATCCAAGATCCGGCCCAACCACCGCCCTGCCGACAGGACAGGACACCCGAGCCCAAGCAGCCCCAGGGAGAGCGCAATGCCAGCCCCTCCCATGGCAAATCCCCAGGCCCGAACCCTCCCATAGTCCAGGACAACCCCCGACGGCCCACCTCCAGAATGCCCGCCAGGCAACCAGGGGGGTGAGAGAGAAAAAAAATTAACAAATCTAGACCCCGACATACACACCCCCGTCCCCAAATGTGCTGTTGGTGTGTGTTGCTGTAAAGTGCATTTAAAAAGGGAAGAGAAGGAGCAAAGGCTGGCATAATGCCAGTTTCCCCTCCACTCCAACTCTAACCCAGGCCCTTATTGTCTAAATGCATAATTGTGAGTGAGCATAGGCACGGGGGGCGAGAGTGTTGTCATCCCGCCACCCATAACCATAGTGCTCACCCCAATTCCTATATGTGAATTTTATGAGGATGTTTATGAGTGAATGTCTAAAGTGTATAATAAAATTGAGTCCCAGGTGGTTCTGAACAACAGAGATGTAAAAACGTTGCAGCACACCCGAGTCTCAAAATCCCTACATGTATTAATTTGAGATGAAGAGGGCGGAGGTGCGTGGTGAGGGATGGGGAGAAAATATCTGCAGGAACAATGCTCCTGCAGAGAGTCAGCTCCCCTGCTGACCCTACAAATGCACCAACAGGGAGTGAAGGACAAAACACATAAATACGGAACACCTGGAAAAAGAAACCAGGAACAGGTGTGCAGCGTTAACACTGAGGAGAGGGAGAAAATGGAACTAGAAAATATTTTAAAAGGAAAACACAAATTAAATATCAGAAAACTAGTGAGGAAACCCAAATCCTCACATATGGATAGTTACTATTACAGAGGTAATAGTCAAATGACAGACACACTTCTTCTGTTTCAATAAGTTCACATCATTTAGCCTTACTACTTGTTTTCAAATACACTTTTTTTTTACTTAAACTATTTCTGTTTAGCAAAAACATTTATATAATTTCCCATTTGAAACAGCATAAATTTGCTTGTGTTTTATATTAGCCGTGCAACACATTTGCTTTTTTTTTTTTACAAACTAATTTAGCTATTTGTCCCTTAAGAGCTGCAAAGATAACATTCAATGACTTCACACTCCATTATAAGCCACTTAATATTCCATGCAAACCTGGCATTTGGCTTGATTGAAAGGCTGTCCACTGGCACTAATTGGTCTGTAAACATTTGAGCAGACACTTGCACAGTGTATTGGTGAAAGTTAAAGTGAACAGGTTGTTTCCATACAAAGGCCCCTTTCCACCCACCGTTCCTCTTTACCACTCTCTTTCCACAAGCCTGGCTCTTTAATGTATTTAATTGTCAGAGTAAAAATGTTAATTGCATTTCATTATATATAATTTATGTAGTTTCAGCTGAGATATCTTTAATAGCCATCTAATTTGAATGGCATCACCGGCAAGCCGCTGCTGATTGTGTGGGCACTCTGTGAGTTGATCTGTCAATTAAAGCCTAGGTATGATAGGCAGGTAGTGTTTTTCACACATTTATTCTTTTTTACACTTTGCTCAGTGTGTAAATTCACAATGCTAGCTTAAGAAATCTCCAATTAACTTAGTTACTAAGTAAACTAAGTAAGCACTGGCTCTCCTCAGGGATGTGTGCTGAGCCCTCTTCTGTTCACTCTGCTCACATATGATTGTATAGCCACACATCCAGGCTGTCATATTGTTAAGTTTGCAGATGATACAGCTGTGGTGGGATGCATCACAGATAATGATGAATCCAGCTACAGACAGGAGGTGGAACATCTGGAGAGCTGGTGCAAAGAGAACAACCTTCACATGAATGTGAAGAAGACGAAGGAGATGATTGTGGACTTCAGAAGGAACAAACACACCCACACCCCACTGTATATAGGTGGATCTGCGGTGGAGGTGGTCTCCAGCTACAAATACCTGGGTGTACACTTGAATGATAACCTCAGCTGGAGCAATAACACCACCAGCCTGATCAAGAAAGGTCATCAGAGACTCTACTTCCTCAGACGGCTGAGACGAGCCGGTCTGAGAAGCCCAGTCCTCACCTCGTTCTACAGGTGTGCAGTGGAGAGCGTCCTGTGCTCCAGCATCAACGTGTGGCATGGAGGCTGCACAGTTGCAGAGAGAAAAGCTCTGCAGAGAGTGGTGAAGGCTGCACAGAAGTCTGTGGGAGTCAGTCTCCCCACCATCACAGACATTTACACCTCCAGATGCAGAAAAAGAGCCACCTGCATCATGAAAGACCTCACTCACCCAGCACACTCACTCTTTGCACCACTCCCCTCGGGACGGAGGTTGAGGAGCATCAAATGTAGAACCACTAGACTGAGAAACAGCTTCTACCCTGAGGCTGTCAGACTCATGAATAAATAAATAATAAGAATAAACACTGCAAAATGTCACATCATACTGATACTGTACTGATCTGTTTCTTGTTGCTGCGTTCATCTGTGACCATCTGCTCATGTTCGTGCTGCTGTTTATAATGATGTTTTTCTACTACATTAGGGCTTAGTGTATTACTAGCTGATGTGATGTCTCTCTTAGTTAATCCTAGATGTTATTATTGTATTTCTCTTGCATTTGTTGTTGGATGTAACTGGGACCCTGTGTACATAATCTCGTTTTCAACACATGTACTACATGCGGTGCAAATGACAATAAATTCTCTCTGACTCTGACTCTGACTCTGACTCTTACTATGTGCCTCTGGGTGGCAAGCTGTTATACACTGTAAAAAAACTTGACTTTTTTTCAGATCATAAAGAATGTGAAGTAAAACTGACATTTTACCAGTAATAATAAGCAGACCATTTGCACGGTTTTGCAAAAGGCTGATTATCAAACTTGCTGCATGTTCTAATTTTAAATCCATTTGCATCCATTTACACAATACTTTATTTATGATTGTCACAACACAAACTTTCAGTGGTGTTTATGCAAAGTTTAGAACAGTTTGTGTAAAGCAGTGTGGATATTTACCTTTAAATGCAGTAGGGTTTAATATTTATCTTGGCAATACAGTGATGCATAAATAATTAATTAATCTATGTATGAATCTGCAATTTAATACGCAATACTGAGTTCATTTTCGTTTCATCATGGGAAAATGATGATGAATGTTTTTTATAACTGTCAGCACGAGTCTTGTTTTGTGCAAAAAAAATTGAACTTTTTATCCTCCTCTACTGTTTGTAAATACGTACCATAGTTTTAACTTGAAATGCATTTTAATCTACATTTTTTAGAAGATCTATGTAATTTTCATAATCACACAGAAAGAAGTAGTAGCAGTAAAGCACAGATGATAGAGCCATGATTTATGTTATATATATAAATAAATAAAAAACTCATTAGGTTGCTCAAGTATATGAGTGTCAACGTAAATTAAAATAATCAAGAAGGTATTGGGTCAAACTATCAAAATCAGCTTTGACTGACCATATGGTTTAGTTTAGTTTAGTTTATTTATTCATTTTACATTCAATACAAAAAATAACTTTACATACAGTATGAAAGAAAAAATTTGGAAAAATAAAAAATGAACATAAAATGAAAGGAGGCAGTGAGAAGAAAAAAATCTTATTTAAACTGCCCCTTTTTTTCTCAATTACACGAGCAAATTAATCTATAATAACAAAAACAGAGTCCCCGATGGGGGGACTGTTTCTCAATGAGTAAATGAATAACAATATCAACTTCATAATCAGTCTAATAATTTCAGTCCAATAATCAGTCCAATAGTTTACAATACAATATACAATAAAACAGCATTTTAGGCGTTTTTGTATTTTGTCAGCATCTTAGATTTAACAATTTTCTTGAACACAAACAAGGATCCGGCATATTTAGTATCATTTTCCAAATTATTCCACAGATCAACTCCCTGAATGGAAATAGTGCGTCTCTTTAAGCTGGTGCGATATTGGGATTTAACAACAATCTCAGTTCCCTTCAAATTATAAGAACTCAGTTTCTTTATAAAAAGCTTTTGAACATTTGGGGGAAGTAAGGCATTTTGTGCTTTGTACATTAATATTAATATATTGTAATCCACCAAATCATAAAATTTTTAACAATTTAAGTTGTACAAATAATATATTTGATGGGTGACGGTATGGTTTACATGTAATTATCCTCACAGCTCTTTTTTGTTGAGTAAAAACAGGCATGGTTGTGGTCTTGCATGCCTTCCCCCAAACTTCAACACAGTAAATTAGATGTGGTAAAAAATTGTATTGTATAATAAATACAACGCTTTGGCATTAAATAAATATTTGACTTTGTACAACACTGCATTTGATCTAGCTAACTTGGCTTTGACAGAGTTAATATGTGGTTTCAAGGATAGTTTATCATCAATTAATACACCCAAGAACTTCACCTCGCTCACTCTTTTTACTTCAACACCATCAATTTTAAAAGAAAAATCCAAACATTTCTTTTTCTTGGTAAATAACATATAATTTGTTTTTTCAAGATTTAAAGATAGCTTATTTAGTTTAAACCAGTCTTGTATTTTGACGAATTCTGTTGATAACAACTCAGTCATTTGTTTTAAATCATTACCAAAATAAAGAAAAGTTGTATCATCTGCAAATAAAATACAATTTAAGAGACCTGACACCTTTACCAAATCGTTGACATACAATACTGTATAAATAACATAGGTCCAAGAATCGAGCCCTGTGGTACTCCACATGTAATTTCGCAGAGATTTGATCGTACGTCACCTATATGCACATACTGCTTTCTGTTATTTAAATAACTAGAAACCCACTGAAGTGCTCGTCCGTGAATACCATATCTGGTTAATTTATCAGTAAGGATGGTATGATCAATCGTGTCAAAAGCTTTTCTTAAATCAACAAAAATACTTATACAGTGTTGTTTTTTGTCGATGGCTGTGGTAATTTTTTCGGTTAATTCGGTTAGGGACATGGATGTGGAATGTTTGGATCTAAATCCATATTGGCTATCACTCAATGTGTGATTTTTAGTAAGAAATTTTCCCAATCGATTTGCAAAAAGTTTTTCTAAAAATTTTGGAGAATTGTGGTAATAACGATATTGGTCTATAATTTTCAAAAGCACATTTGTCACCATTTTTAAAGATAGGGATAACCTTTGCTATCTTCATGTTATCAGGGAATATACCCTCTGATAAGGACAGATTACATATGTAAGTAAAGGGTTCTATTACTTGAGTTATTATGGATTTAACAACCGCCATGTCCATATCAATCCAGTCCCTGGATCTCTTTTCTGAAAAATTATCAACCACCTTCAATATTTCGTCTTTATCAATTTCATGAAGAAACATTGTTTCAACACAACCATCGACTTGATATTTCACATTTACGTCAACTTGTGGAATATTGTTGGCAAGGTCTGGTCCCACGTTCACAAAGTAGTTATTAAATTTGTTTGCAATAGAATCTGCATCATTTATATCAATATTGTTTTTCTTAAAATACTGTGGCAAGCTGAATTTGGTGTTTTGTTTATTCAAAACACTACCGTAAACACCGGTGTATAATACGCTCTGGTGTATAATACGCTTTGGCCAATATTTGGAAATAAATCAGAAAAATCGGTAGATAATACGCTTCGGTGTATAATACGCGCTGCCGTGACAGTCTTTTTTATGGCCACTAGATGGCGCCAGGATACGCCTCCAGGTACAGTCTGCAGGTAAACAGACTACAGGGTGCATTAGCGCCCATAGCGGCCGAAACTGGTACTGCACCATTTTTAGGCCAAAATGAAAAACAGCGAATCAGAGCCAAAAATGGGTCTAAAAATATGGGAAAAAATCTGTAGATAATACGCTTCGGTGTATAATACGCAGGACATTCAAATGAGCAATAAAAGTGCGTATTATACACCGGTGTTTACGGTATTTAGAACTTTCCAAGTACCTTTCATATCTCCATTTATTTTATGTAAGAGTCCACTATAGTAATCCTTTTTTTGTTTCTTTATAATTCCTAGTAGTTTATTCTTATATTTTTTGTATTTATATTCCATCTCTGGAGTCCTGCATTTTAAAAAACAGGAATACAGGTAATTCTTTTTTTTTTTTACAAGCATTTCTTAAACCTGTCGTCATCCATGGTTGGTCCATGGTACGTTTCCTCATATTGGTATTTAGTACACAATTTTTTTATACAAGCCATTCAAGATGTTTATAAACTCATCATATGATTTATTAACATCTGTTACATATACATCATTCCATTCTTGATTAATTAAATCAACCTTTAATCTATCCAAAGCTTTTTTTGATGTATTTATTATTGTTTTTTTATCTGCTTTTTTATGAGTTTGTTTTGTTTTACAGGCCTCTTTATTGTAAATTGTGAAAATTGGTAAATGATCACTCATGTCAGCTAACAAAATACCACTATTTAAATTATCCTTTGATAAATTTGTGAAAATATTGTCAATTATTGTAGAACTATACTTTGTTATCCTAGTAGGGTTTAATATCAATGGAAATAAATTAAAACTATACATTGAATTTATAAATTCAGTAATGTTATCTGAATTTGCCTTATTTCCCAGGTCAATATTGAAGTCACCACACAGAAAGATAGGTTTGTTACTATTTTTAGCTAGTAACTCCATGATTTTTTCAGTAAAACATTCTATATTTGAACCAGGCGATCGATAAGCACAGCTTATTGTGAGGTTTTTGTCTACCTCATTTATAATTTCAATAGTTATTATTTCCATTAAATTATCCACCACTAAGGACATGTCACTTTTTAGTCTGCATTTTAGGGCATTATTAACAAATAAGGCAACCCCACCACCGTTTTTCTTAATTCTATTCATGCAAAATAATTTGTATCCCTCAATATGAGCAATACTTATGTTATCATCAGTTAACCATGTTTCTGATAATGCAATTATTGTGAAAGTTTTATTGAAGTTGTTTAAATAATCTGTTATCTTGGTTATATTGGCATTCAAACTTCTGCAATTGAAATGAATAATTGAAAGACCATCATTTGTGATTTTCATGTCATTAAACTGATTCGGAGTAATGAATTTGATTTCATTTTAAGCTGGAAATAGATTTTTATCTGTTTCATCTTCAATATCATACATTTTAAATTCTGATTTCTCAGATTCTATCATAATTTGTGTATATGTTCATCATAATCTTTGTTATGTATATGTTGTTTTGAAATGTTACTGGATCAAGGTTAATCAACTCCATCTTTGTTCTAAATCTTTTCCAAGTCATTTAAGTCTTTCACTACTTTTGGTTGTGAGTCATCATGCACTTTAATCCATATTCTGCCATTTCTCGTCCATGTGGAAACAATTTTGTTTTGCTTTTTTAATTGTCTTGCTTCCCTTGCAATCATTCCATTTTTTTGTGTCAGATGTTCATTTATGTACACATTCGTTCCTTTTAATTTTTTGGCTTGCATAATTATTTTATTTCTTATCTTTCTGGTAATCAACCTAACCACAATTACTGGCTTGGATGTTCCTTTTTTACTAGGAAGAGTGTGACATACGGAAATGTCCTCGTCAGCGATGTCGATGTCTTTGTCCTGCAGGAACGACCCCACCTGTTCTTCAAGAGTTCTCATTTCTTGGGGTGATGAGTCTTCAGTATCTCCTTGTTTGCTGTTACTTGGAATATAATCAATTTTTAATTTCCAATCCAGTTGTTATTATATTTTCTTGTCTTAAATATATGGCAAACAAGTAATACAAAGAACAAAGCATTTTAAATTGTACCGTAGTTTAGTTGTATGTGGTGGGAATGAGGCTACATGATGCTCCGCTTCCTCTTCAAAGATGCTGGGATACTCTAAAAATATCTTCCCGGCAGCTAATCACACCGAGATAGGCCTGTAGGAGCAGAGATGCTTGTTGTTGTTAGACTCTTCTGGCTTCGGCATGATGATGCACTGAGGATGAGTCTGGACACATCTGAATGCTTTGATCAATAAGGATGCAGTCCCTCTGATATACAGTCTGATAAACACAAGAGTCCATGGATCTGATTTTGCAGAGGCAATGAAACATGAAGTATTGGTGTGCAATACAACAAAAAGATCTGCAAATAAAAATCTATTAGGAAATTAAAGTGGCATTAATTGGTGAAGAAGATGAGCAATGGTGACAACTTGAAACAGATTTCAGCTCAGATGATAAACTGCTAAATATGCAGCTATGTCGAGAAGCTTAAAGCTTGGCCATGCAATTTTCAACTGGTAATCCTTAGCCAATGAATCAATTTAAAGCTTGTGTTGGTTAATTTGTGAGGGCAAGTATTTTCGAATATGAAAAAAATATATATTGAAAGAAAAACATTTTTTAATGGTTTTGAAATGATAAATGGTCAAGGGTGTGAATAAGACATTTTCAGAGCTGACCTGCATGCTACTGCTGTGTCCTAAATATAGACTCCAATTTTCATTTCCGTGACCCCTTCTTCTCGTCTTTCAGAATGAATGATGCTCATGAATTGACCCACTGTAAGAGCATCCTTGGGCCAAGTACAAAGGTGAGGGTGTGTGCATGAAGACACATGGAGAGCGCTTAATACTCTGCATCCTGGGCCAGGCACACATCCTAAATCCATTTGAACAAATTGGCTCACTGAGTCTTGGAAGAAATCTAAATGTAGTACTGACTTGCCCTTATGCTTTTAGCCTGCGTGGCCTTGGGGCTACTGCAAGTGGATCAAAACAAGAGAGAAAGCCACTCTAGAGCAGTACATGGCTGTGTTGTGCTTAACTTTGGTTTGGCATGTGTAGTTAGAGACAGCCAGAGGCTGACAGTGCTTATGCCTCCTACCCACTGCACAACTCGAAACGCGCCTGCCGTCCCCTTTTTGCCGCTGGTCACGGTCCCACTGAACCACTGAACACCGTCTGATGACGTACACTAGGGGGTAGCAGAGGGAGGGGTCTCTGGCTTGTTTTCCGGGTTCAGTTGTTGTTTTAACTGCACCTCCGACGGTCTTCGATGAGATTAAAACTTTTTTTTATGTTTGGGGTGATCTACACTGGAGAGGACAGCAGCCTGTCAGCAGCAACTGTAAAAATGCCACGTTTCTTACCGGAGTTTGGGTCCAATTCCTGGAGGCTCGATCCGGTGAGTTTAAAAAGTCCGAAAAAAGTCCCGTTGTGGTTGTGTAATCAGATAGCGAGGCTCTCCCGACTGTTTGCCGGATGCGTCGAGCCGCCAGAGATCAACATTTGGGACGTCGGCGGCTCGACGGCGACGCGCGCGTGCGTGTAGAGGCTGCCCCCGCGCCGCTTCGATCACTCGAATCTCGCCGCTTCCTTGTTCGCCGTGACTCCACGCGTCTCCTCCATAGACTTTGAATGTAAACCGGCCGCTTCGGCCGCTCGACAAAGGGGGCAGTGGGTAGGAGGCATTAGACTATAGAGGAAACAGCACAACATGCAACACACTGGTTATATTTATTTATAGATTTGTTGCATACAAATGAACCTTTCAGAGATTCTTCAATACAAAACTGCTAATTAAAATCATAAAACTACCTAAAGCGTACATGAAAAATAATCTCTGCTTACTTACAATGAAAACACATGTATGATTCTAATTGGGCTGAATTAAACCTATTTTTCGGGCTCTCTTAAATGTAAAAAAAAAAAATTGTGTGAAAAATACATTTATATAATTCTTCATAGTTATTAATGTCCAGTGTAACTTTTTTTTCAGACTGCTAAATTCTATATTAAAGATAATATAAAGGTAAAATTGTTAAAATATGCCTTTTGGAGGTTGCAGTAGCTGGTCAGTGCTGTGGGCTTGTATTGCTAAAGCTGCAGGTTCAAGCCCAGGTTGTATCACAAACAACATTGGAACAGTTCAAAGACAAACAATAATTGTTGAGGTATGCCTTTATACACCTAAAAGTCATATTTATGGAATAACTAGGTTTGAGGAAAATTATTATATACATATTCTGCTAACATAAAAATGACATCAACTGCTTAAAACAACAGTATGA
Organism: Garcialebias charrua; assembly: GCA_038048925.1. Classification (NCBI taxonomy): domain Eukaryota; kingdom Metazoa; phylum Chordata; class Actinopteri; order Cyprinodontiformes; family Rivulidae; genus Garcialebias; species Garcialebias charrua. The sequence goes on along the minus strand of JBBPBX010009020.1, from coordinate 24,404 downwards.
TTTTGTTCTGTTGCTTAAAATAACACCAGATGATAGCAGCATTTATCATAAGCTAAAGTACATCAATAGCTGACATCATTGATATATTTCATAGGTGTCTGGATCTATGGATCATGAAAATGTTGATCCTTTAAAACTGTGGTTTGTAACAAATTTACAACAAAAAAATAGTGTTTAATAAACACATGTTTGTAACATCTAGCGTTAATGTATACAATTGAGAAATCGTTTTAGAGCTAAATCATTTAAAACTAAAATGAAACCTGAAAGTTATGCACCAAAACTCATGTTCCCTGAAGGAAGGGAACAAGGTGCAACATATGCTATGGGAATCAGCGCCTCTGCGCGGTTACATGAAGTAATACAGCCACGCCTTTACGGCAAGGGCGTCAGCGTCATGCCAGAGGCCCCTCCCTCTGGGTATTTAAGCCGCTGACGCCCTTCCATCTTTCTCTAAAATGCACTTCACCAAGCTTTCAGCATTGAAAGGGCCAGGTATGTTGCACCTCGTTCCCTTCCTTCAGGGAACATGAGTTATGGTGCATAACTTTCAGTTCCCTTTCAGTCAAGTTCTCTCGGTGCAACATATGCTATGGGAACGTAATTCATTCACGCCCTTGAAATGCTCAGTAAAATGCAAGTGAGAACATCCGCCTTAAAAAGACAGGCATTTCCCAGCCGCTCTCTACAAGGTATGTAGAGAGCACAGCCTGAGAAGAAAAATGCCACATGTAGAAACATCAGCCTGATGTTACCACTGGACACATAGATGAAAACACCAGCTAGAGACAGCATAAGCGTGCTCCGCTAGTGTGATTACTCATCATCTCCTTTTCCCCTGTAAATCTTGAGAAGCAGGAGGAAAAGAGAAAAGGACCTATTACACCACTGGCAATCAGATGGCAATGTGGAGGTAGAAAACCCAGTTCAAGCACAGGGTAACCTTCCAGGTTCCAGGGGAGAAAAATGTCATATGTACAAGGGGCACGCACGAGTCCCTCATCTGCTTCTTGAACAGACAACTACTAGGACTGTCAAAGAGGCCCATCCTGATGTTGGAGAACTGTCAGAGGAGAGGGGAACCCTTCCACTGAAGCACCTCCCAAGTAAACATAAACACCAAGGGACTCCCTTGTGTATGCTGTTGTTGTTGTTGGAACAAATACGATCAGGCCTTAGGCCCTCTGCCAGTTCCCTTCAGTGCCAGGCTGAAGGCTGCCACAGCTCCGGACGTGGGTGTAGAAGCTGCCCACGTGCCTGAGTCAGCAGGTCTCTGTAAGAAGGCAACTGCCATGGTATCCCTGAACATTGAGAAGTAGAGGTCACATTGTGAGCTGGCTCCGCATGGGAACAAGTCCACCGAGGTTCTTCCAAACCGTACAGTTTTGTACAATTTTGCTTCCTGCTCATTCCAGAGGCCTCGGGCATTCTGATTTCTGCAGACTGCCTCCTCCATACTGTTTTCGAGGCGTCCGTCGTGATGACTACACGGGATGACACCCTACCTTACGGGACCCCTTCCGTGAACACAGACAGGTCCCTTCAAGGTTCCAGGGCCCTCAGGCAGTTTGAAATGATTCTAAACATTCCTGCTCACCCAGACGGGAGCATGTCGTGTTTGTTGGTTTATCCATATATGCAGGGCCCGCATCTTCAGCAATGCATGTGGCACACAGGGTATGGCTTCCGCCAAGAGGCCTAAAAGGCGTTGGCACGTTTTCAGGGGAATCCGCTGATTCAGTTTAAACTTTGCTAGGCAATGGCAAATCGAGGAAACACGTTCCTCTGAGAGCCATGCCCTGTACCGGATGGTGTAGACCTACACTCCCAGAAATACAGTAATCCGTGATGGGGTCAGGTCACACCTTTGTAGGTTTATGACAAAACCGAGATACTCCAGGTGAGAGATCACCCTGCAGGAGTGTGACTGGGCCTGTATTCTGCTTCCAGCCAAAACCAGGAGGTCATCCAGGTAGTTCATAATCCTGACTCCTTGATTCCTAAGAGGGGTCAGGGCTGCGTCCAGACATTTAGTAAATGTACGAGGAGCAGTCTTCAAATCGAAGGGTAAGGCTTTGCATTCATAAGCTTTCCCTTCGAAAGCAAACCGTAGGAATTTCCTGTTCCTCCTCCACACGCCCACATGGAAATAGGCATATTTCAAATCCATTGTACATGCGTAGTCTCTAGGTCTCACGGACTGGGGGACCTGCCGCAGTGTCAACATTTTGAACTTGAAAGTTCTTGTTTTCTTGCCCAGAGTCCTGAGATCCAGGACCGGTCTCAGGGATTTATCTCTTTTGGGCACCAGGAAGAGCTTGCTACGCTGACCAGAGCATGGTTTGTGTTCTGGAACAATATTTATTACTCCTTTCTGCAGCATCGTTGACACTTCCTCCCTCAGCACGTGCGCGCGTGCTGGGTTAATGTCCGAACGCAGCACCTCCACGAAAAGGGGGGGGTCCCTCTATGAACTGCAGCTTGAGCCCACAACGCATCCGTTGTCATGACCCATTCGTTTGTCAGACACGCCCTCCAGGCCTGCACATGTGCCATGAGCCTGGGAGGGATGTCTAGCTGCTGCTTGTCATGTTTGAGTGCGGGAGGGGTGGCCTTCGACCCCTCTCTCATACTCTGGAGCAGGCTGGTCTGCCCAATAGAAGACATCACGAGATCTGACTGTCTCCGGCAGAACTCGTGTGTCCCACTGCGGTTCATAGTCTGACCTAGTAGTTTGTGTTTCACAAAAGTGGTGAGTCAAGAACCAGGGCAGTCTGTGCTTTGGTACTTTCATTCTTGCATATGCATGAAACAGTGTTTGTTTTTTATTACACATACAGTAGATGAGTTATGTTTAGTGCGCACACACATACCACCAGCTCCTTGTAGCATTTTACAAGTGAAGTCTGGGCTCAAAAGATCAGGTTCCCGTACTACGTGAACGGGCAAACCTGAAGCCCTGTTCCCATTTTGGGACCAGGATGCATTCAGTAGTCTGAGATTTTATTGTCGTGTGTGGATGACAATTTCTCTTTTATTACACAAGGGTCTGAGTGTTCTTGTGTGTTTAAACGCTCCGAACCAGCTAGTCTGTGTTCCTTAAACACAGGTACTGGTGGTAAAAATTCAGCATTTTCTCTCCCTCTGTGAGTGAGAGCACCTGTAAGGGTGCATGGGCATCTCAGACTTTCCTTTTCTTTTTGCTGGTGGCCCCTTGCAGCTCCTGTAGCTTTTCTGCTTGGTGGGCCTGCAATACCGAAGCCACTCGTCCTTGTCCATCCCATCAGGGCCCCTCGGGCCGTGACATGGTTAACGTCAGAGAGTCCTCCATAGCCTCATGGGTGGATAAGCTCTCAGCGTCACAATGTTCTCGTAGTGGGCGTAGGAAAAACTACCAGGTAGCACAGCTGACAGGTAGCTGAAATTCCTCCTCCTGGACTGTGCTGGACAGAGAGCCTCCTTGTTAGTCGGGGCTAAACTTGGAGGTACTTGTGAGCCCGCTAGCGGTGCTAAGATGGGCCCTCGAGCAGCGTAGCATTGTTAAAAAACACTTAGTTATGCGATGAATTCTACCGTCGATTCGGTCGGATAGGACTGGCAAAATATGAGAAGGTTAGCTAGCAAGCTAGGCCGAGCATTTTCACATACCTCACGATGGAGTCCTTCGTTGTCCGCTCGTAGCCGCGCAAATCGTGTTAGCAACGCTCTCGTCTGCCCCGTGTTGTCATGTCTGCTCCTGGTTAGCCATGCTAACAGTGGGAGCTAGCCAGATAGCAACGGGGTTACTCCATTTCCACTCTCCTTTCTCCAGGGTCATCCGCGAGAAAACTTCGAGTGTCTTTGCGTGTAGCATCCCTGTATAGACTGGACAGGCCTTGTGGGTGTCCGTTGCTGAAAAAAGGGGGTAGCCAGATCAGCTGAAGCAGGTTCGGGAGCCAGAGCTCACAGCCTGCCAGAGTTCCTCGTCCGGGGACGTCCTCTCGCTGAGCTGCTCAAGGCTGCTGACCTGTTAGCTTCGTTAGCTTAGCAGGTAGCGTGCCTTGCAGTTAGCATTCGCTAACCGAGCAGTAGAAAAGCAGAAAAGAAAAGGCACGGGAGCTGGGGCTCGCTGGCCTGCTGGTCTTCTTTGAGTTTGGGGTTTTCGCATTACCTTCTCAGGAGCCATGGCTGAGAAGAGTTAAGCTCGTTAGCAGTGCTAACGTTGTCCGGTGACGTCTCTCTCCTCGTGTCGCTTCCGCCGGTTAGCCTGCTACTTGTTAGCAGGGTAGCGGTGTCGCGCAGTCAGCGCCGTCGAGTGAAGCGGTCTGTGGAGAGAGGAGAAGAAAACTTCGGGGTGAAGGAAAAATGTGCCGGACCAGTTTTCGCTAGCCCAGCAGTCCACAGGAAAAGATTCTCTGTACGCTCTATGTAAGGAGCGAGCTCTCCTCTGGTCGAGCGATGAAAATACAGAGAAGATCCGAGAAGAGTGTTTCAGGTTTAAGCGAGGTGAAGGGCAATAAGAGAAAGATGGATGGGCATCAGCGGCTTAAATATCCAGAGGGAGGGGCCTCTGGTGCGACGCTGACGCCCTTGCCGTAGAGACGTGAGTGTATTACTTCAGGTAACCGCGCAAAGGCGCTGATTCCCTTAGCATATGTTGCATCGAGAGAACTTGACTGAAAGGGAACTTGTTATATGTTACGACCCGAAGGCACGTACCACATAGGGAAACGAGACACAGAAAGGATGGTTGAAAAATTAGTTTATTTTAGGCTCTCCGAGTCTGTGTCCTCAAAAAAAAGAAAAGTAATTAAAGAAAAAGTCGGACCTCTCAAATCCTGCTTCATGATGATTAATAAAAAAAAAAAAACTTTAAGTCCAGCAGGTCACTCACGGCTCCGGTCTTCAGCAACCAGGTTCTCACAACGACAGCAGGTCTCACTCCAGCTTCTCACAACGATGGCAACATCGGCTTCATGTCACGGCTTACAACATTGGGTTCATCTCTCGGCTTAAAACATCGGCTTCATCTCACGGTTTACAACATCGGCTTCATCTCACGATTTACAACATAGGCTTCATCTCACGGTTTACAACATCGGCTTCTTCTCACGGTTTACAACATCGGCTTCTTCTCACGCCAAAAATACACTACAGGCGTTCCGGCTCCGCCCCGCTCTGGTCCGACCTCCGCAGCAAATACGTACCCATTATAATCAATGACAGAATTTACACTGGCTCCGCACGGCGGCAGCGAGCTGTGCCGAGCGGACGGCAGTCCGTCAAAATTAGAAATTTTTCTATTTCTGCCGGACGCCGGAGATGTGCCGGAGTCAACTTTTGAAGATTACGTCGCACCAACAGGAAAAGGAACGAGCACAACTTCCGTATTTACAAAATAAAATCACCACGGGCGGACTAATCCTAGCTCTATACGGATTTATTTGTACAAAAATGCTGTCAAACTATCATTTATGACTACGCCTACAAACGCAATACAAGAAATAAATAAAGTATTTTATTCTGAAATGTAATACATCACTTCCTGTTGCTCAAACCATGTCCTGTCGCTCATTTACGAGAGAAGATCAAGGCAGCAGTCTCTACTGTTGTTCTCCTTCTTCCACCGAATGAATTGTTTTGTTCTGACTTACTTATTTATCACTTGATTTATCGCGCGATCTCGCAATTCCCGCGCATGCGTCTCGGAGCAGCGCATCCATGCGGACCTGAGCTGAGCGGAGGAAGTGGAAATTGGACTCGCTCAGCTGCGACCTGCGGAGCGGGGCAGAGCCGGAACGCATGTAGTGTATTTTTGGGGTCACTGTTTACAACATTGGCTTCTTCTCATGGTTTACAACATCGGCTTCCTTCGGCTTCCCTCGACATCGTCTCTCATCGGACGGTTTCAACATATGGCTACTTCATACGGACTTCTTCATCATCACTCGGACTTCTTCATCATCACTCGGACTTCTTCATCATCACTCGGACTTCTTCATCATCAGTCGGACTTCTTCATCATCACTTGGACTTCTTCATCATCACTCGGACTTCTTCATCATCGCTCCGACCGCGGCTCCACTCACGCCGCGACCACGACTCCACTCACGTTGCAACCGTTGCTGCTGCCGCTGCTGCTGTGACTGCTGCTGCCACTGCTGCTGCTGCTTTCAGACCTTCATTCGCACGGGCGGCCGCCACTAGAGGACGCTAGGGGCGCCGCCCCTCTGGAACCTGCAGCTCTTCACCATTTGAAGATTTTTTTTTTTTTTATAAAAATCCATCCATCCATCCATCCATTTCTTCCGCTTATCCGGGGTCGGGTCGCGGGGGTAGCAGCCTAAGTAGGGAGGCCCAGACTTCCCTCTCCCCAGCCACTTGGAGCAGCTCCTCTGGGGGAATCCCAAGGCGTTCCCAGGCCAGCCGAGAAACATAGTCCCTCCAGCGTATCCTGGGTCTTCCTCTGGGTCTCCTCCCGGTGGGACATGCCCGGAACACCTCACCAGGGAGGCGTCCAGGAGGCATCCTAACCAGATGCCCGAGCCACCTCAACTGGCTCCTCTCGATGTGGAGAAGCAGCGGCTCTACTCCGAGTCCCTCCCGGATGACCGAGCTTCTCACCCTATCTCTAAGGGAGAGTCCAGCCACCCTGCGGAGAAAACTCATTTCAGCCGCTTGTATCCGAGATCTTTTATAAAAATGAAATAATAAAATAAAAATATTTCGAAATGTATGCATATATGTTTTTAGTTGTGTAGGATAAATATTTTATGAGTAATGATGAGTTATGTTGTTTGTTTCAAAAAACGTTTTCTGATTGTGACGTACTTCCGGTTCTCCGTGGACGCCGGCAGCTTATCCATTGACTCTCATTATCAGTAGCGCATGCGCAGTTATGTCCCAACTTTACAAAACTATTGGAGTCTTCAGGGCGCAGTTTTCGCCGCCTTTGAGCCTGGACTCGTCTAACGTGTTCGCTACGGATCGACAACGTGTTTCCGGTCGTTTATTTATTAATTTATTTTGTATTTTATTTTTTTTCTGGAAAATGAGCCGTGCACTGACAAGCAGGCTGGCTGCAGGTACGTTTTGAATCATGGAAGCCCTTTATCTAATGTCTATTGCATTTCTGACTTATTCTAAACTTTTATATTGCTGTTTGTGAAAAAAGCCTTCAGATCAGCTGACTGTTTATTCTGGTGAATTTGTTTGTGGAGCTAACATGCTAATGCTAGCCTTTATCTAATGCTTATTACTATTCCTGACTGATATGGCTCTCAACTAGATGTTACAAAAGTGTTTTCTAAACGTTATGTGTTTAACAAAGGCTTTATTCTTACATATTCAATTATTGTTGGGTTCTGAGCTGATTTAGTTGCATCTGAGTTTTTGCTACTTGTTAAAACTCATTAAAAAGAAATCGGTCCTGCAGAAAAATGCTCTGATGTCACATTCAGTAATTATCTAAAACCAGAAAGTTCTTCAGACTCAAATGCACAAGTGGAAATTGGAACAGTCTTGTCTGATCATTATTTTAAAGAACACTTTTGAAAATCTACTTAGGAATTACTTTGTTTTGAAGCAAGTTATTTTAATATTATGATTATCAGGTGTTTATGTATTAATGTTTTATCAGATGTTTGTGTGTTAATATAATGATTGTCAGTTGTTTATGTGTTAATGTTATGATTATCAGATGTTCATGTGTTGTGTTAATATTATGATTATCAGATGTTCATGTTTTTAACTCAAGCTTGCAAAAGTTGAGCTGAAGTCAAACCTGTTAACTTAAATATCAGACAACTTTTATATTCACCAGATGTCTGCTATATCAATCAATCACCTTTATTTTTCCAGGTAGAGTCAGTTGAGATGGAGATCTCTTTTACAAGGGTGACCTGGTCAAGTGGTCAGTAGCACACGCCACATGGTAATTGACAATAAGCATTTGCATTTACCAAAAAAGATGGTTTTATGAACCTGTTTGTAACACCCCTTAAACATTTTTCTTCCACTGTACAGGAGGACATGGCAGGAGGTGATGATGAGGGGATCCTCTGGTCCAGCCTGGATGTTTCTGAGAAGTGGAGAGATGCCACCGCTACAACCCACACATAATACCCAAATAATAATACAATAGCAGTGAGGAGTCTAGAAGCAGCTCTGTTCAACCAGTTACCTTTCTCTGACTGATTACATTTTTAAAATAAAAAAAGGTGTTCAATACAGAAACAACTGGACTTTATTTGTAGCAGACAAAGTCCAGTTGTTTCTGTATTGAACACCTTTTTTTGATTTTATCATGTCCTGGATGACTGAGAATCTTCACCAGCATACATTTTTAAATCCCCAAGTAAGAGCAGTCGAGGAAGCTGTGATTTAAAATCAGAAGATTTAATGCTATAATGTAAACAGTGTTTAAATCTTGTGCGTCATTTAGCTCGAGTGTTATACGTTTTCTACAGTAATGTAACATGGTCATCAAATTTGTGTTTACTAAAATTGTTAAACTAAAACTGGACTTTCTCTGAGCCTGTCTTACATCAAAATACAAATTTTTTGGGGTGATAATACATCAATAAGAAGACAAAGTCAAAATTTGTTGAACATTTTATTTTCTTACAAGATTTGGTTCACACAACCAGTTTACATTGGTGCTATTCACAGCGTCAAGTCACAACAGAAGTACAGTAGTCTCAGGGCACTGAACAGAAACAATCAAATATAAAAATAATAAGTTAACAGAAACTTTCATATAAAAATAATAACACTATTTATCTGAGGGGACTACTTTGAATTTAACTCCATGTTATAAAAGAGCTACAGTAGTTAGCCAGAGTTCTTTCAGGATGAAATAATTTGAACTTCTGTTTGAATTTTAACTCTATGAACTTTTTCCTTTTTGTTAAATTTACTATGAATTTAGTATTCTGGACCGACAGTGCAGTGGAGAACATGTTTGCTGGGTGTGGGAGAAGATTTAACACAAATACTGTATGAGTATGCAACATTAGATCTGACAGCAAAGGATAAGTCTTGTGTTGGTTCCACAGCAGCAGCAGCAGGGTCCTCAGCTCAGACAGAAAATGTCTGGTGGAATGTCCTGTCCATCTGCAGCCCTCTCTCCACTTGTTTCTTCATGGACATTATGTTCTGTGAGTCTTCCTCAGCAAAATCTCCTCCTGAACAGACTGCAGGGGCGATTGTTCCTAAACAAACAACATTTCATCAGTATTATAAGTAAAAAGAGATTATTAAATCATTTTTAAGATTGAGAATGTATTTCATCACACTTACACTGCTACTTCATTCTCATGTCTTTCCTCAAACTGCATGGTGAGGGATCCCATCATCTCCACAGTCTTCCTGTGTTGATCACAAAGAAAATTACTAGGCATTTAGAGTTCAGAGTTTATTAGCAGAAAGGACAGTTGTGCATGAATGACATTTCACCTGCTTCCTCATCTTTGGATCTGCTCCCAGACACATCATCCATCTAAGGTGGGGTTAACTTATTTGACAAGTGGTCCATGGTAGGTGGTGTGTACTTGCGTCGATGATTTTCATCATGTCCCTGCAAACATATAAACAAACAAGCATGTCACGTTAGCTTAGCATGAACAATTATTAGCACCTAAATGTTGGTGAGTCCACATAAAGGGGATGAAACCTTTTCACAACATATTCTGTAACTGTTCTGTGTCTCTCTTCATTCAGTTACACTGATGTATTTACCTTGGACGCTGTGGAGCCAAGCTAACAGTGTTAGCCATTGATTTCAGGTCGTTTATCTAAGAAAAAAATATGAGCTAACGTTAGCATCGTGTTAGCATTTGAGTTGACCTACCGCTTTAAATAGAATATAACTTGTTAGCTGCCTTAATGTTTGTATGAGACGTAGTTATATTACCTGATATAGAGACGGACCCATTCTTGTTGAGGAACCCTGTCTGGATGATGAGGGTAAAATAATCCAGAGGAGCTTGTCAAAGACGAGCCACTTTGTTACTTTAGCCTCCTTTGCACGATATAAAATTATTGCAAGTACTGCACTGAGCTGACTGCTGGTCATTTTATTAAAATTAAGCCACGCTTTTGACCACAGCAAACATTTCTTCTTCGTGTTTTTTTTCTTCTTCTTCTTCTTGTGTTTATTGGCGGATTGCAAGCAACTGATAGATGCATATCGCCACCTACTGAGCATGAGCCTGCACCTCATGGCCACTTACCCTAATGCCATGTTCCCACCAAACGCTTTTCGCGCATCAAAAATGCTCCTACAGCACTGTTTTGGCTGCTTGTCAACATATGTCTGTTCACACAGAACGCGGCTGCAGACGCGCAGTGGGAGCAGCGTCTGGCTCCTTTTCCGGTCTTTTTTTATTTTTTTTCGTACACCGGGCAGATAAAATCAGCTGTACGTGAGCCTTGTTACTACTTGAGTGGGTTTTCTACGAGCCGAACTGCAGCTCCGACAGTCTTCGTTGAGATTAAAACGTTTTTTTTACGTTTGGGGTGATCGTAAGCTCGAGCGGACAGTGGCAACTGTAAAAATGCCAAGTTTCTTACCGGAGGCTTGTGTCTTCATGGAGGCTCGTTGGGTAAGTTTAAAAAGTCCATAAAAAGTCCCGTTCTGTTGCGTCATCACAAAGCAGAGTCTCTCCCGATTGGTTGCTGCTAAGCTGCGAGCTGCCAAAGTAGGTCAAGGTTCATTTAATTGAACTCTGACAGTCGCTGCTCGGAGGCGACGCGGGCGCGGAAAACAGCTGCCTCTCACTGCCGCGCTGCTTGAACTGCTGTAGACGCATCGCGTCACGCTGCGCCAAGATGCTCGGCCACATAGACTTTCAATGTAAATTGGCTGCTTCGGCTGTGCCAAAAGCGTTTGGTGGGAACGTGGCATAACAGTAAATGTAATTTTCTTTTAATGTTAGTGTTTTGTAAAAATATAAGCAGTGCTTTTCTTATTCTTGTTGTTTTGTCCTTATCCCCTTCATTTCCTAATATTTTTATTTATTTTAAAAAAATGTTTTGGTAGAAATAGACCCCCTGGTGGCTGATGCCACCAGCCGCCACTGTTCATTCGGCTTCTTCACTCGACCATGGCTCCACTCACTCTGCTGCTGCTACTTGGAACTCTGCTCTTTCTTCTGTGGCTTGGACCTAATATAGAGGGAGCAACCACCTCCACCTACAACATGTTTTAATGAGCAACAGCTGCAGTCAATTAGCCTCCCATACCTTTAAACAATTTTGTCTTCTGACTAAAACATTTAATCATCTCATTCCTTTGACTAAAATAAGTTACATGCATGTAACAAAATCCAACAATGATTTTTATGTTTTGTTTTCAAACTCAAAATGCTTTTTAAACCTTTTTTTAAAATTCTGAACACAAATCTGCCAACTCTCAATGTTGAAATATCTTATTTTTATGTTTAATGAGAGAAACCATAAGGTTCATCACTGAAGTGATTATGATTTAAACAAATTTAGTCAAACCCTTAATTAATTTCCTTGTACTACTCAATCTTTCCAATGTTTTTACTGGACCTATAGCATCCAGACCACACAAACTGAATGAGAATGGCAAGAAAGAAATCATTCTCCATTGCCGTCTTGACTTCAAGTTGACATTATTTCCACTAAAAGAAAAATGGAACTCAGTTGAAGGAGTACAAGGTGGAAGATGCCTTGACTTAGACACACAGTCTCACAGAAATCAAAATTTAAAATACAAATGTTGACCAGTTGTCATACAATAGACTAGTGTTGTTTAGTTTTAGAAAACTGTCACACATCAAAAACTGAGATTTCAGAAAGGATATAATCAATGTGAAATTTTTGTGTGAGTAAGAATGTGAATGTTTTTTTGTTTTTGTCTCTTTGTGGCCCTGCAATGGTCTACAAACCTGTTCAGTGTGTAACCTGCCTTTTGGTCAGTGAACCCTGAAGTTAGACCCCCCCCACCCTCCAGCACACAAAACCAGGCAATGAAAATGGATGAATGGATGGCATTAATTTCCAAATAAAATTCCTCTTAAAGAATGTGCTGATTCACAAGCAAATACTCTTTTAAAGTCCAAATTTATGTAAAAGCACACATGCAGCTTGTGTAATAGAACTGAGTGTTCTTCACCAGAATTCCATCAAACTCTTTGGCCAGAATAGACATTGGCAAACATTCTGTTAGGGCTAATTGTAATCGTCTCAATTAATTGCCAGCATACAAGATGCCCCTCATCCCTAGGATGAGTGATTATGCAGTAAGTGGGCCTGCCCCATGGTGCACCAAGCATCCACTCTTTTGCTGTCTAATTATATAGGGAGTTATCGTGTCCTTAATGACTTTGTGTGTGTTGCATACTCCTTAAGAAGCTTGAGATAAAGGCGAGGACAAAATGATGTAAAGCACATTATCATTGGCAATAGCGTCCTGGCGGCATTACCGGTACTTTAAATAGAGCTCAATTCTGTCTTTGTAGCTGGGCTATGAGATATGAGAAAAAACACTAATGAGTGCATATACCCGTGATTTAGAATATACCCGGCCTGGAGTGAGCACTATGGCTATGGGTGGCGGGATGACATCAATCTCGCCCCCATGCCTATGCTCACTCAACATTATGCATCTAGACAATTAGGGCCTGGGTTAGAGTTGGAGTGGAGGGGAAACTGGTATAATGCCAGCCTTTGCTCCTTCTCTTTCCTTTTTAAATACACTTTACAACAACACTCACCAACAGTACATTTGGGGACGGGGGTGTGTGTGTCGGGGTCTTGATTTGTTAATTTCAATTTTATTTATTATGTATTTATTTATATATTATTTATTTATTTTTCTCTTACCCCCCTGGTTGCCTTGCGGACATTCTGGGGGTGGGCCGTCAGGGGTTGTGCTGGGGTGTGGGGGGGTTCGGGGCCTGTGGGTTCGCCGTGGGCGGGGCTGGCAGTGCGCTCCCTCTGGGGCTGCTTGGGCTCGGGTGTCCTGTCCTGTCCTGTCGGCAGGGCGCGGGGTGGGCCGGATCTTGGACGTCTGCTGCTCTCCACCCCAGAATGAATGGGTCTACCTCCTGGGTTTGGATGTGGGCTGCCCCATGTAGGGAGCAGGTACATGTCTTGGACCTAGGGGGTATAGAGTGTGCATCGGGATTATGAATGGAGCGTGTCGTTATTGTTTGTCTTTCTGTGACTGAGGGTGAGGATGAGGGTGGGTCTGAATGAGTGTGTCTGTGTATGAATGTTTAAGTGTCAGGCTGGGACTTGGACTGCCCCCTCTCTGATACTTCTGAGGCTACCCAGTGTCGCGCTCCTGCCACGTGGCCCCCTGGTGGGTGTTCCTCTGCCTACGGGCGTGCTTGGGGCCCTCACTATCTGGGGCTGGGCGCTTGGGCGTTTGTCAGCTCGGCCTGGTGGCTGCCTGGTGGGGCTCGGGTCCTCTGGTCCTGTCAGGTCTGGACCTGAGGGATGGGCGTCCCCGGTGCCCGAGCCTCGGTGACCGGCCCTGGGGCTACGTCGGTGCAGCGGGCTCCGGCGGGGGCCTGTGTATTGTCGCTGTTGACCCCGGGGGGTCATTGTGTGTGGTCCCTGGTGGGGTTCGTCCGGTTCTTCCACTTGGTCGGATCTGGGGAGTGGACGAGTGGCTCGTCCTGTTCGGGTGGTCCTGGGGACTCTGGGCTCGGGGTCCTTCCTGGGGTCTTGGGCTTTGATCGCCCCTTCGTCTGTCTCGGGCTTTGGGGGGACGGGTCTCTGATGCTTCACAGTCGCTACTAAATGTTCTATTGGAGGAACCTCATTCACTTATGCATGCTCACAACCACACACAAATGGATGCAGGGATGTATAGTAGATGTATGTAGATGGGTATATAAATGAATATAAATATATATGTATGTATATTGTATATATATTTGTAGGTATGGGTATGTGTATTTATAGAAATATTTGCAAGGTCATGAATATTATCAGTCTTTATGCTTGTATGTTTCGTTGTTGTGTTCTGTCATGTGCTTTGCAGGATTGTGGACGGAGGTTTGGTGTGTTTGCCTTGTGCTCTTTCTGTGGACAATTGTTGTTTTGTTGTTTTGTTTTGTTTTGTTGTCTCACTTTCTCTTTTCTTTCTTTCTCTATTAAAAAAAAAAAAAAAAAAAAAAAAAGCATCCACTCTTTTGCTGTCTAATTATATAGGGAGTTATCGTGTCCTTAATGACTTTGTGTGTGTTGCATACTCCTTAAGAAGCTTGAGATAAAGGCGAGGACAAAATGATGTAAAGCACATTATCATTGGCAATAGCGTCCTGGCGGCATTACCGGTACTTTAAATAGAGCTCAATTCTGTCTTTGTAGCTGGGCTATGAGATATGAGAAAAAACACTAATGAGTGCATATACCCGTGATTTAGAATATACCCGGCCTACCTTTTACACAAAAAGAAAGATCCAATTTAGTAAAGGAACAGGAAACATTTCTTCTATTTAAAAACTATAGAAATATTAGTACTGTATTAATGTACAAAGTACACTTTTGTGCTTGAGAAAAAAATATTTTATTAATGATGCAAAGCTGTTAAAAATGTGTTCTTTGCATCTTTTTGGCTTTTAAAAAAAATTGTTACTATTAGTTAGTATATTTCAAACCAAAAGAGAAAAACAAGTGGCAAAATGCAAAGTAGGGATAGTACCGGTAGTTCAAGTTCAAGTAAACTTTATTTTCATTACCATCTCATGTATCACATGAGATGATCAGAGCGAAGATATGTACATAAGTAGTAGTAGTGGTATTAAGTAGTATTTATTTTTGTATTCATATACAGGTATGTTCTGGTGAAGATTCTCAGTCATCCGGGACATGATAAAATCAAAAAAATGTTCAATACAAACACAACTGGACTTTATATGTAACAGAAGACATTTCGCTCTTCATCCGAGGAGCTTTCTCAATTCAAAGAGCAGTGAGTGTGGGGTTCAGGTTTTAAAGACTGAGATAATATACACACACACACACACACCTATGTAGATTGACAAATCACAACTCACACCTTAACAGGAAGGGTTTCTTTAGGTCTTTGTTAGTCTAATTCACAGATGAGGCTCCTCTGTTCCCATCAGGTGTGAAAACTGGCTGGGAATCAGTCCTAAAGCTATTATACGTTTTTGAAAGTTGGAATCTGAGACCTCCCCCTCTGTTAAGAGAAGGTTTTTTCCACTCTTAACATAAACAGCATCCTTCACACCCCTCTCAGGTATAGGTACAGGCATATTGCAATGTTCCTAACAATTTACTAAACAATTTACTCTTAAACCTTTAAAACAATATTAATTTTAAATGGATATTCACCAGAGAAGATGGAGATGAAGAATTAACTGTCAAGTGACAACAGTGAAAGTGATGAAGATTAGATGAAACCAGCTGCTTTGGCTTCATCTTTCATAATAAAAGTGCATGATGGCATCCTTTTCGAGAACAGGCTCATTGTGTCTATGTTAAAAAAAACTTGTTCGGGCCTGTAGCCTCCTTCAGTGATCAGATCTTTGAATGTCAGGTTAACAAACTCTTGATTAAAGTAAAGTGATTATCAACTTTAATATTACTCGTGACTGGGACAGAACTGAATAAAAAGTTAAGGAAAAAAAACTTCTGACAGGTGCCACCATTCTGTAGTGTTCTATCAATAAGCCTATACTGTTAATGTGTCAAAAGAACTACACTACCCAGAAGCCAAAAGTGCTACCGGCCGCTGCTTTCTGATGAAACGGAGGGAAAGTTTAGCAAAGCAAAGTCAGAAGTAACAATCTATTAAGTTCACAGAACTGGCAGGAAAGTCACAAATAATCCTGAAGCTTCCTGAAGCTCAATTATCTGAATGCACATCAACCTGGATGGGGTGGTGGACTTCATTGCTGCAGGGTAGGTCTGCTGGACCAGAACCGAGCCCGAGTGGAGCCAACCTATTGTTCTGCACAGCTGGTGAGTAAAATTTTCACAGTACTGTACAGCACGTATACGTGTGTTGTTAAAATTATGAATAGGTTTAAGAGTTTAGAACATTGCAAGAGTGTAGGAGGAGTAAAGCTTAAAAAAAAAAATATATATATATATATATATATATAGTATATATGTATATGTATATATATATATATATATATATATATGTATATATATATATATATATATATATATATATATATATATATATATATATATATATATATATATATATATATATATATATATATATATATATATATATATATATATATATATATATATATATATATATATATATATATATATATATATATATATATATATATATATATATATATATATATATATATAT
>JBBPBX010009019.1:27659-61048 GCA_038048925.1 Garcialebias charrua | reverse complement strand
TATATATATATATATACATATATATATATATATATATATATATATATATATATATATATATATATATATATATATATATATACAGGTAGTCCCCGACTTACGAGCGAGTTCCGTTCCTGCGAGTTGCTCGTAACACGAAAATTCGTAAGTTGGAACACGAAGCACGTGTTCTCGTAAGTCCGGATTTTCGCTCGTAAGTTGGAACATTTATGCTAGCGCTACTACGAACACTCGTTTTTCATCAAAAACGTTCATATTAGTTCATAAACATGGTCGGAAACGTGTTTCCAAACGGTTAGCTAACACACTTTCATCTAAAAACACAAAAAAGTGCTGTATTTTTTACAAATTTACTTCTCTTTCGCCAGCTCGTAAGTCCGGGACCTCGTATGTAAGAGCGCTCGTAAGTCGGGGACTACTATATATATATATATATATATATATATATATATATATATATATATATATATATATATATATATATATATATATATATATATATATATATATATATATATATATATACAGCAAACCCTCGAGTTACGTCAGGGATAGGGACCTACGTGTGTGACTTAGGTCGATTTTGTCGTACCTCGCGGACCAAAAACACATGCCTATCGTAGGTCCGCGTTTCTGACATAGGTCGCGGTTATACCGCTAACGGAGCGCCGCACACATATTTAATGGCATGAGACTGAACAAGCAGACATACTAAGGCCATAAACACGCACAGAACTGCACAATAAATAAAAAATATAATGTCTTACTTTGAGCCGGTGGCCCCGACTGCCAGGCGGACATTTGCGGCGAGCTCCCGGCCGCAGATGGATCCTCCGCGGCATGTCGGCTCGGTGTCTTCGCCTGTGTTAGCTGCTTTGTTAGCTGCTGTCGTTAGCATGTCGGGCGGCGTTGTGGCCGCCGATCGCGGGGCGATCCGCGGCTGCTCCTCCGGACCTGAGACGTCCACAGAGTTGACCGAGTGTTTCCAGCTCATTTATCCGTATGAGGCAACCCTGATCGGGCACACGGAGCCAGCTGACAGTAGCCTCCGGAGCTCCATTGACCGCAGTACAGTTGTAAAATGGCAACCGGAAGTGGCGAGCGGAAACCGGAAGTTGCGTAAATACGATTAATTTCTTATCAAAACGTAAAATTAATAATTATACTTTATTTATAAAGCCATTTAAAACAACCACAGCTGCAACAAAGTGCTATACACATGAAATTAATAACTTTTAAACACACAAAAAAAAAAAATAATAATAATTTTTTTTTTTTTTTTTTTTAATCATATTTTTATTAAATATGATAAAATCGTAAGTCTGAGTTGCCGTAGGTCGCAGGTGTCGTACCTCGAGGGTTACCTGTATATATATATATATATATATATATATATATATATATATAGTTCAGTCCTATACTGTAAGTGGTTGTGTATTATTACAAATCTCTAACTTGTTCAGCTCTTATTTCACCTCTATATAAAATTCTTTCTTTTGTCTTCTCAAAACTACTGGTACTCCTCTTTGATCTAACCTGAATGTACAAGTCTTCCTCAAATTTTAGAGTTAAAATGCAGATTTCGGCTCTAAATTACAGTATGTCACATGCTTGTTGGTTCACAGTAAAGACTCTACCATCAAACAGAACAGTGAAAGTTTTTTTTTTTTTTTTTTACTCTTATTCAGCCTCAAATTTCAAAATTTGACTGATTTCACAAGAGCTATAATGTCTGAGTGACCCAATCAGTAAGTCAGGACTGGAAAAGGCATTTTGGATATATCATGTTTTTCGCCCTATGTGTCATAGTGTTTTGCATAATTTGCATGCCCTACAAATTACAGGCTGGAGCAACGTATTTATGCATTTCCCCCATATTTATAAACCAAATTTTGACTGAGATATGACCGTTTTCATTCATTCTGACTGAAAAAAAACTGAACAGTACCATTTTCAACCACTAGATAGAAGCAGAGTAGTAAGGCATGCCGTTGTATCATGTAAAAGGTAAAAGTGGCTATAATGACAAATTCAAAAAAGTTTAAGCCAAAAACAACTGGACTTTATTTATTATACTTTATAATTTTGTCTTGAACTTTTTTGAATTTACCATGTCCTGGATGACTGAGACTCTTCACCAGCTATTGACACAATCAGCTTGCCAAAGCCTGACACCTTCGTCCAGCTCACCTAGAGCAACCATCAAATCAGCTCAATTTTGCTGCGTTGCTCCAGCGAAATGCAGCTAATTTGACCATCAAAGTGCATTTATTAAGTACCGTATTTTTCGGATTATAGGTCGCACCTTTTTATGGGTTTTTTTCAAGGCCTGCAACCTATAATCCGGCGCGACCTATTTATGGATTTTTTTCCATATTTTTAGACCAATTTTTGACTCAGTTATGAGCCTTTTCAGTTTGGCAGAAAATGGTGCAGTACCACTTTCGGCCGCTAGGGGCGCAATGCAGTACCACTTCCAGAGGAGTACACTGACCCAAGAAGAAGAAGAAGACCGTTTCCAGCTCATGTGTCCGAAAAAAAGCTCCTCTGCTCGGACTGACTGTCGGCCTCCTGGTCTGGATGTACCGGTAGCTTTGTTAGCTCTGTTTGTTTGCTGTTTGTTAGCAAGATAAGTCAAGAACCACTCAGCGGATTTTTCTGAAACTTACAGAATGGAATGGAATCACAGTGTGGACGTTTACAAGTGAGTAGCTTTATTAGATGTTTGAGATTAAAAAAACAAAACTATCTTTTATTAGCATAGCTTGTTAGCTTGTGGATGTATATCTGTTTACGGTATGTTATAAATAGCTTCAAAACCAATCGGTGTATATTTTTTCTGCTTACAGAGTGTAATTATAAAGCTTTAATGTACGTTACTATGGTCTCGATAAAACATTTGACATAAAATTCGATTTTATGTCAAATGCATTTTGGTTGCCTGGCGGACATTCTGGGGGTGGGCCGTCGGGGGTTGTCCTGGGCTATGGGGGGGTTCGGGGCCTGAGGGTTCGCCGTGGGCGGGGCTGGCATTGCGCTCTCCCTGGGGTTGCTTGGGCTCGTGTGTCCTGTGCTGTCGGCAAGGTGAGGGTTGGGCCGGATCTTGGATGTCGGCTACTCTCCGCCCCAGAATGAATGGGCCTACCTCCTGGGCTTGGGTGTGGGTTGCCCCATGTATGGGGTGGGTACATGTCTTGGACCTAAGGGGTATAGAGTGTGCATCGGGATTAGGAATTGAACGTGTCGTTATTGTTTGTCATTGTGTGAGTGAGGATGAGGGTGGATCTGAGTGAGTGTGTCTGTGTATGAATGTCTAATTGTCAGGCTGGGATTTGGACTACCCCCTCTCTGTTACATCTGAGGCTACTCGGTGTCGCGCTCCTGTCACGTGGCCCCCGGGTGGGTGTCCCTTTGCCCGCGGGCGTGTTGGGGGCCCTTGCTGTCGCTTTCGGGGGTTGGGCGCTTGGGCGTGGGTCGGCTCGGCCTGGTGGCTGCCTGGTGGAGCTCGGGTCCTCTGGTCCTATCGGGTCTGGGCCTGAGGGGTGGGCGTCCCCGGTGCCCGGGCCTCGGTGCCCGGGCCTGGGGCTACGTCAGTGCGGCGGGCTCCGGCGGGGGCCGGTGGGTTTGTCGCTGTTGGCCCCGCGGGGGTCATTGTGTGTAGTCGCTGGTGGGGCTCGTCCAGTTCTCCCCCTTGGTCGGATCTGGGGAGTGGGTGAGTGGCTCGTCCTGTTCGGGTGGCCCTGGGGACTCTGGGCTCAGGGTCCTTCTTGGGGTCTTAGGCTTTGATTGCCCCTTCGTCTGCCTCGGGCCTTGGGGGGGCGGATCTCTGATGCTTCACGGTCGCTACTGAATGTTCTATTGGAGGAACCTTATTCACTTATGCATGCTCACAGCCACACACAAATGGATGCAGGGATGTATATGTAGATATCATATGCAGATATATAGATGGATATGTGATATGAATGTATATGTATGTATACTGTATTTATATTTGTAGGTATGGGTATGTTTATTTATGGAAATCTACTGCAAGGTCATGAATATTATTAGTCTTTATGCATGTGTGTTTCGTTGCTGTGTTCTGTCATGTGCTTTGCAGGATTGCGGACGGAGGTTGGGTGTGTTTGCCTTGTGCTCTTTTTGTGGATAATTGTTGTGTTTTGTTGTCTTACTTTCTATCTTTCCTTTCTCTCTATTAAAAAAATCATATCGGTGTGAGAGGATGGCTGTAAGGTGAGAAGGGAGGCCATCTATAAAAGGAAAAAAAAAAATAAAAAAAAAAACACTCCGCAGATTTTTCTGAAACTTACAAAATGGAATGGAATCACAGTGTGGACGTTTACAAGTGAGTAGCTTTATTAGGTGTTTGAGATTAAAAAAACAAAACAATCTTTTATTAGCATAGCTTGTTAGCTTGTGGATGTATATATGTTTACGGTATGTTATAAATAGCTTCGAAACCAATCTGTGTATATTTTTTCTGCTTATAGAGTGTAATTATAAGGCTTTAATGTACGTTACTATGGTCTCGATAAAACATTTGACATAAAATTCGATTTTTTATTCGTGTCAGAGGCGGAGTCGTCTCATGTTAGCATTTGTTTTTTATCTGTGTACTTCTGTTTACGTTGTAAATAGCTTCAAAACCACTCGGTGTATATTTTTTCTGCTTACAGAGTGTAANATACAGTACTGTACTGTACAATAAATAAAAAATATAATGTCTTACTTTGAGCTGGTCAAAGCCTGCCTTCGTCTTTTAGCATCAGCTCGCACCCGTCCGAGCTCCCCCAGCTTCCTTACGCTCCACACGCACACACGTGGTCAAAACTGTTTAAAAGAATGACTGTTAGCTTCTTAACTTCATACATTTGGAGCCAGAAAAAAAAAAAACTTACTGAAAGCCGTTTCTCCGCGATGTTCCTCCATCCAAAACAACTGCTCGGCGTTAGCTACGGTTAGGCCCCGCCATTAGCAGCAATGGTTAGCATGTCAGTTCATTCAAAAAGGCTGTCGGCTTTGTATCTCCGCGTTAGCTCGGTGTCCCCCGACTGCCAGGCGGACATTTGCGGCGAGCTCCCGGCCGCAGATGGCCCCTCCGCGGCATGTCGGCTCGGTGTCTTCGCCTGTGTTAGCTGCTCTGTTAGCTGCTGTCGTTAGCATGTCGGGCGGCGTTGTTAGAGCGATCACTGGGCGATCGGCGGCTGCTCCTCCGGGCCTGAGACGTCCACAGAGTTGACCGAGTGTTTCCAGCAAATTTATCCGTATGAGGCAACCCTGAACGGACACACGGTCCTCTAAAGCCAGCTGACAGGAGCGTCTAGAGCTCCATTGACCGCAGTACTGTAGTAAAATGGCGACCGGAAACGACCGGAAGTTGCGTAAATACGATCAAATTGTAATTAAAAACGAAATATTAATAATTATACTTTATTTATAAAGCCATTTAAAACAACCACAGCTGCAACAAAGTGCTATACACATGAAATTAATAACATAAAAAAAAAAAAATAAAAAATAATAATAATATATATATATATTTTTTTTTAATCATATTTTTATTAAATATGATAAAATCGTAAGTCTGAGTTGCCGTAGGTCGCGGGTGACGTAGGTCGATGGTTTGCTGTAAAGCTTTAATTTTGCAACGTTGTAAATGGTTTCGTCTGCATGCTTCAGGTTTTGTATGTTTTTTTCATAAACTCTCTTTTTGCCATATTATTTTTAAAGAGGGATGCACAATATATTGTAAATTTACTCAGTTTCATTGATTGCAATATCCATATTGCAAAGGATGCCAAAATGTATCAAACCACAACTGCATGCAAAAATGATAAATTTTGCATTCAGATTGACTCCCATGGGTTTAAATGTCCCTGTCTGGCAAATATAGATTGTTGTAACAATGATATTGACAGAACATGTGGGTTTGTTGGAACAGGTATTGTTGTAGCAATTCATTCATTCAACCTTTATTTAGTCAGGTAAATCTTTTGAACCTCATGGGCTCATTTACGAAAGCGACCTGCTAAAACTAAAGAACAATGAACAGCAGTGGTAGAATTTCCTTAAACAATAAACAATAAACAAACAAACAATAAACAATAGAAAACAAAAGAGAGAAAAAAACAAAAGAAAGTTTTTTTATTTTTTTTTTAACAAAGTATCAAAAAACTAGCAAAACATTATAAGGTAGACGTATAAAATCAAAGACAGGAACAAATCTGCATTGGTTTTTGCCAGGATTCCAACAGATTCTGAAAACCATTTAGAGAAGTCAAGGTCGAGAGCAATGTTCTACACTATCAAATTTTTCGCCCTATATGCCGAAGCAACGTATTTATGGATTTTTCCCCTTATTTATAAACAATTTTTGGCAGAGATATGACCATTTTCATTAATTCTGACTGAAAATATTGAACACTACCATTTTCAGCCGCTAGATGACACTCGATTAGTATGGCATGCTGTTGTTATGTAATAGGTAATTCATTCAACCTTTATTTAGTCAGGTAAATCTTTTTGAGCCTCGAGGGCTCATTTACGAAAGCGACCTGTAATACGTAGTGGCTATTAATAACACAATCGGCTTGCCATAGCCTGCCACCTTCATCCAGCTCACTTGGAGCAACCATCAAATTAGCTTCATTTCGTTGCACCGCCCTGGCAAAGTGCAGCTAATTTGACCAATTAAAGTGCATTTATTAAGTAAAAGTTCAACTGAGACACATCATTACTATAATGTTGAGCCAACAAATAATTGTTTCAGGTGCTGATCTTGTTAAATTTCGAAGAATTGTACCGCGTTCCTCCTTCCTGATTTCCTCCCTGTCTGCACGCTCCTGGAGCACTGTGGCTGTGAATACTTTTGAAATACAGCTGATTTAACCGTTAAAGTCCTTTTCTTATGTAAAAATTCAACTAAGACACACCTTTTCTATAAAGTCGAGCAAATAAATAATTGTCTAGGTGGTTATCTTAATTTTTGAAAAATGCACAGTGAGTCCTATCGTGCACGCACTTACGTCTGCATATTGGCTTTTGAAATGTAGCTGATTTGACTGTCAAAGTGCATTTATTTACAAAAGTTAGACTGGGACACATGTTAACTATAATTTTGAGCAAACAAATAATTGTTTTTAAGTGTTAATCTTGTTAAGTTCTTGCTAAAGTCCTCCCGTGCACGCTCCCGGAGCCGCCATTTGGCAGCCAATCGATTTTTGGCACAACACTGGCCCATATTTCTGGGTTTGGCCCACATAATAGATGTGACGTATACGGCGAAGCGACGTATTTATGGATTTTTCAACTTTATTAGACATATTTGGACTGATGCGACTTATACGGCAATGTGACATGTATGGCGGAAAATACGGTAATACTGAAATAATGTTTTCTTATATCCTTGTGTTAGCCCATTTTATGCTGCTTATCCATGGTCAAGCTATGGAGGCAACTGGTCCAGGGGGAAAACCCAGACATTTATCTCCACTTTGACACTCTCAATCCCAAACCCTCCTGGGGGATATCAAGGCATTCCCAGACTAGAAGGGGAGTTCTGGGTCTTCTCCTTTGAGATGTGTCTGGAAAATCCCCAAAAGGAGGTGTCCAGGAGGTGTCCTAATCATATATTTGACCCATCTCAGCTAACTCATTGAAAAGAGCAGTGGCTCTACTCCAATCTTATCTCTAAACCTGTGCTCAGCCACCTTATGGAGGAAACTCATTCCAGCTGCTTGTATCCGGGCATTCTTTCTGTCGTGATCCAAACCTCATGACCAGAGAGGTGGGGGTTTGATGCATAGACGGACCAGTAAACCAAGAGCTTTGCCTTTCAGCTCAGCTCTTTCTTCACCACGACAGGCTGACGCAACAGCCTCCTCAATGTGGACGAGGCACCGATCGGTTGATCCGTCTCCTTCTCCATCCTGCTATCATTCGTGAAAGTCACAGATATCCTAATATTGTGCAACCCATATTTTTCAACAATGTTTTTAGTGTTTGCAACCATTAAGCCGCAGAAATTGCAAATGTCAATGCTAGAACCTTCAGTTTATTTTATAGATATGCTTTTTAATACTTTTTTTATACTACTATGCAAAAACTCAGGATAGTATTACACTTTTATTATTTCATTTTATGCTTATGTTCATTAAATGTTTAGTGTTTTAGTGTTGGTGTAAATTTTCATACTTTTATACTACTATGCAAACTCAGGACAGTGTTACACTTTTACTATTTTATGCTTATGTTTATTAAATGTTTCAGTGTTTTAGTGTTTAAATGGTTACTGTTGCACCGAGGGACTGAGAGAAATGCAATTTCAATCCTGTGTATGTCCTGTACATATTGCAGTTCTGACAATAAAGTTGACTTTGACTTTGACTTTTGACTTTGAAAACTGGCTTCTTTATACCTATGATGTTGTTTGTGATTAGTCTCCATTACTGACAAATACAATACTGGTTCCAGTTGTGCTGTCTATAAACAAGTTGTAATTGTGACATGACCCAGCTCACTTTTTTTAATTTATTGTTCCACTTTGTACAGATCAAAACAATCTAAATGAAAAGATTAACAGATGCATCATAAAATGATATGAAAGGTTTCTTGAATCAATCAACTTTAATCACACATTATCCTGCTGTATTAAATGTACTAACTTTGTTTAATTAGTTGCTAATTGAGGGTGACAGATTTCATGCACTTACATGATCTGTCAGGGAAAGACCCACTTTAATTTTCTGTGTGGGAGTAGAATACATAAAATGATTGAACTCTAAAATCCAAGCAGAAATGTAATTTTCTGCATAACTGTCCAGCATAAGCACCCTAGAGTTGATGGTGACAACACACACACATGCACACGCACACACGCGCGCACGCGCGCACGCACGCACGCGCACACACACAAACATACACAACAAAACAAAACATTGTGTCCCACCTGATGCTCCTAATGAACTATAATGAGCTCTTCAAGTGGCAGGTTGTTGTGAGGAAAAAATGGTTAATTCACTTTCAGTTCCAACCTTCTGGGAAGGCTGAAGCACCCGTGGTAATTGTCCTTTTTTTAATTACGGTAGACATTTTCACTTCTGGAAACCTCTGTTCAAACGGATCATTGTGCATTCCCTCAACAAGACACGGATGCACATGTATAGACACTAAAACTCGTGTTGTTTTCTTTCATATGAAGTCATTTTATGGACGGGTTAAATGCAGAGACTAATTTCGCCATTGTATGGAAACGTACATTAATGACATTGTGTGACGTTATTATTATTATTATTTTCTACTGCCCGTGTTAAACGTGTACGTTGTGTTTGTAGACTGACAGGTGTTGAGGTCCAAAAAACGGTAATGGAAAATTATTAGTAGAGTTTAGATGATTAGGTTTTTATTGGCCAGTTTCTTGAAATTCGAGCAGTCCGCGTGTCTGATTGCTCAAATATTTTTTTTCTTATAAATTTTAAATTTTTAAGCAATGCTTTACATCACAAATTTTAATAATTTCTTCTGTCTATGAGGCAAATGAGTTTTAAACTTAATTTATAAATGTGACTTACCCAAAGAAAGCTTATATCTTTGCAGTGTTCAGTGATTCCAGTAGATTGCTTGTCTCTTTTGTGATTTTTGTCTGGGGGGAGGGGTGCAAACGGCTCAGTGTGAGGTAGACGAAGCGCTACCTCTGTACCTTTTTAGCTATTGCATCTGTATTATGCGCCACTAGCTTAATGCTACGTCAGTGCTTACAGTTGTCCGGGGGTGGGGGGACAGTTCGATAGGCAGAGTGCTCGAATATGTTGACAAGGCGGGGTGCCCTCTTTGTATAATGGTATTGGAAACTACCGGTACATCTTGGAAAACTGCAGGAAAAGGGCCACCTGCATCATGAAGGAACACACTCACCCAGCACACACACTTTTTGCCTGCTCCCCTCAGGCAGGAGGTTAAGGAGCATTAAGTGTAGAACCACTAGACTGAGGAACAGCTTCTGTTTTTTTTTTTTTACATTTTATACGTTTGTTGGATGTAACTGGGACCCTGTGTACACATTTTCCTTCCACCACATGTACCACATGTGTATGGTGGAATGACAAATAAAGAACCATGAATCCTTGAAACACTGGCGTTGATTAAAAACAATAAGGAGCTTATTTTTTTTGTTTGGGAACATTCAGGAAAACAAAGACTGCTGGGATAGTTTATCACCTGCCCATCCTTGTTCCAAGCAAATATGTTCCTCACCATCATTTGTGGTGTTTTAGTATTATAGATTTTTCCTCAGTAAGTGGGAAAAAAAAAGTGTTTATCACAATCTAGCTGGTGCCAAGTCCCACCATAACGGTGTCAGGCTGCGTGGGTGGACATCCCACATATGTGTGATACTTCAAATACACATTACACAATTAGTGCCACGAGGGAACTCTATTGCCTTTTTCCACTTCCTGTAATGGCTTCCTCTCTTATTTTGTCCCGTCTTGCTTTTCTTTAAGCAATCTATAACTACGATGCCCGGGGAGAAGAGGAGCTGTCGCTCCAGATCGGAGACACGGTGCACATACTCGAGACGTATGAAGGTGAGAACAGTCAGACTGTGGCATGATGGGGGCAGAATGTGGCTTTACTGTTTTCTTTAGTGCCCATTTTTTTATTTTATTTCGTAGACATGTTTTTTAAATTTTATTTATTTATTAAGATATCAGTCATGATCCTAACGGTCTGACCCTGTACTTGTATGGAGGTTTGCTACGACTCTACCTGTCCTAGCAGGTTACAAAATTTAGAGGATTTTCTGCTTTGATAGAAGCACTAATGATCATTTAATCAATATATTTGTAGTTTCAAACTATCAACTATGCTTCATTATAACTGAAGCTTTATAATTTCCTAAACTGTTCATTCATTTTGGCCTATTTTTGTTCTATATTGGCTAGGTGTACCGGTAATATGTTTTACTGGAATGTTTTTCAGCATTTTAAACCTAATTTTAAAGATTGAAAGAGCTGAATGTTTTTTATTTTTTTATTTTGTGTTGATTGTTAAAACTTTAGACTGAATGAATAAATGAGGTTGACTCTTATTTTTCTTTGCAGTTCAGTGCTGCAAAGTGTTTATAACTTGGATCTTCATTCTGAAATTATAGTCATCATACATATGATTGTTATAGCATTTTAGCTATAACTGTATTTTTTAAATCCTACATCTTAACATTGTACGTAAAAGGAACTTGCATTTATTAAAATTGACAATAATGGTACTTTTTGTATATAACTTTGTGATCCAATAGGCTGGTTCAGAGGTTATAGACTGAGGAGAAAATCAAAAAAGGTGAGTTCCTCATTAGGTTGTAAAACACCTAAATTAATTTCTGGGTTATTATTCTTTAAAATAGTTTTCCTGTCTCAGCTGTATGATGATGCATTTCTTTCTTTTTTTAAATATCTTCCTCCAGGGCATATTTCCTGCTTGTTATATACACATCAAAGATGCCACGGTTGAGGGCAGCGGGTCAGTACTTGAGAATTTATTAGCTTTTTTTTTTTGTTGCAAATCTGTTGTAATGAGCAGAGCTTTCTGTGTTCACTGTAGTTTTTGCTTTCAAATATTTGGGTTCATTTCTGTTGGTTGTTTACTTTAGACTAATTAAATGACATATATCAGTGTTTTGAGAAATACGTATTGAAATTTTTTTAAACATAAAAGTTGGTTTCAACTCAAGTGACGTTTCTGCTTCGCACGTTAGACAAACTCGCAGTAAAAGGGACGATGACAATGTCGTCCGTGTCGTGTCTGATGATGGAGGACCTGTCTAGCTTCTGGCATGTGCTCGTATGTGGCTGGCCAATCCGAACTTCGTCTTAAGTATTGGGTCGCATGCTGCTCAGTATAACTGGCCCGCACTGTTGTAGGTGTAATTGTATTCTTGCAAATATGTCATTTGTGGTCTAACTAAGAAAGGCGAGAGTTTTCGAAGTTTGAGACACCTTTCTTGATCTTTGAACGCCAAACAGATCTTCTTTGAGCAGCCTCCTCCCACTCTTCGGTGGGCAAACTACACGTAGTCAGATTATGTTTGAAGACGTCCTTATAGCAAAGGTACTGCCCACTAGAGTTGCACTCCCCACTTGAAACTTCTGAGTGGAATACACTCTTTGGAAGTCTAGTCTTCCATTCGCTGGACATGGCTGCACCATCGCAGTTGTCCTCATCAGTAGGGCCTCCATGCCGTGAGTATTTGAGCAATGAAGAACATTGGCATTTTGTAATACGATTCTGCCATTTGATGCACAAGATGGAACGTAGGCATTTTATGTGAAACGCGTCCAGCCTCCTAATGTCGCCTTTATATAGGCATCGGGTTTCAGATGCGTATAAATAGGTCGGCAGTACTATGGCATGGTAAACCGTGAGCTTCGTCAACTGTGAGCTTCATCTGCAGTGTGATGTGAGATTTCCACACATGCTGCTTTAACTTCGGATTTTGGACGCATGACGGTTGTCATTTATTATCTGGCAGCCCAGATAACAGAAGTTGGTGACTGCTTCCATGTTTATCCCGTCAATGGTCAGCGTTAGCGTGCGTTAGCGTCAGGATCACAACCTCTTGGCGGCTGTTAAGTATCTGAGTTTTGTTGACACTTATAACTAGGCCTGTCGTGATAAAAAATAAATCAGTTAATTGCATGATAAATGAAAATTATCAACCTCATTTTCATTTATCGGCTTTATTGTTTCTTCGTGTTTCTACTGAAGACACTGGATGACAAAAGACTCAACTCCAGCGCTCTTCATTGACCCATCCCATTCTCTTTTCTCTTTAAAATCTGTTTTAACCATCCAAAATCGCATTTTTGGATCTTTAAAAGCAGCTAAGCTGAGAAGCTAAGCTACAAGCTAAGCTAACAGGCTTGGGGGGGAAAAGCCTCCGTCTTGTCAAAGCTCCAAAATTCACGGTTGAAACCCATGTCTTCGTCTAAAAAGTTGTTTTTCTCTGCTAAAAGAAGCTGAGAACTTGTTTACTGATTTTTAAAAAATGTTCATTAAAAGCTTTGTGTGACAAATGCTATGCTAAAGAGCTCAAATCACACTGAGCGTCCACCGTTTTGAGAACCTAAGAGAGACAGCCCATGTCATGTCAAGGGGCCTCACTTCCATTTTTCTTAAGAGACACGCTGCTCGCTCCCTCACATCCACTCTTCGGTTCAAACAGTCTTATACTGCCATCCAGCGGTCAAAAACAGTACTACACACAAAAATTTACCAACATTTCTTCTTAAATTTGACAGTTACTAATTACTGTCAAATTTCAAACAATATTATTGTTTATCGCAATAATTTTTGAGACAATTAATCGCCCAGCAATTTTTTTTATCGTGACAGGCCTAGTTATAGCTGTTCCAACCTTGTGACATGATTCTTACAAGGCATTGAGATAGCACTGTAAAGCTTCCATGCTGTCCACCATTAGGCATACGTCATCGGCATAGAGGATATCCATGACTGAAAGGTTGGTAGTTTGGGACTTCGCTCTAAATCGGGTGAGAGGTCAAATACGCTCTTGTCCATCTGTTTATTAAGCTCGATACATCCACTGCATCTTTCAAGAGCATCATTCATCACAGCAGCAAAATAGAGTTAAAAAAAAGTACGAGTGCCATTACACATTCTTGTTTTACTCCGCTCGTAACCAGGAAGCGTTCTGAGAAAACACGTTCATGCATAACCTGGGCCCTCTTGTTGTTAAGGAACTGCCTAATTAGGTTAGGGAATTTCTCAGGACATCCAGATTTATTGAGTATAATCCGAAGAGCCTCATTAGGTTCTAGTCATGGATATAAACATTAAGTGGTGCTTTGTTCTTTAAAAGGCTTATAGTAATTTGTTTTACTTCAGAACCTTCTGTTCTCATAAAACTTGAAAGCTTTTTAGGGTTGAGAAACGAGGTTAGACCAGATGCTGGTTTTATTTTCTGTTCTGTCATCGCAGGCAGAAGGAGACTGTCATCCCCACCGAGCTGCCCCTGGTTCAGGAGGTTACCACAACGCTGCGGGAGTGGGCCACAATATGGAGGGACTTGTATGTGGTGAGTCGGCCTGTTCTTCCCCAACTAAAGCACACTGGAGTTACAAACGGAGCATGTGTCACTGCAGGAATATTAAGGAAGACGAGAAAAGTAGGTTTTATTGATTTTTATACATTTCATATAAAATGGTATTGTGCAGAAATCCCAGGGATTGAGACAATTCTGAATGGCAGAATTAGTCCGCCTCATGATAACAAGAGAAAGATTTTATTCGTAGTTACATTTTTATCAAAAACACAAAAATGTTGGCCCTTTATCTGATCTGGAGAGCTCTTTGACTAAACAGTCTCACCAGGCATCACTGTATGATCAGATGTTTATTCTTACATAACATTTCTGCTGAAGACACATGATCAAATCTCAGTTTTCCATCACAAAATATTTTTGTTTTGCTCTATAAAGGCAATATAAATACAAACAACTGGTTTTAAATTAACTTGCACTAATTTGAAAGTGGGTTTCTACTTAAAGACTGTATAAATCTGTCATTTGTAATCGTCTTGTGGTCAGCTCTGACTGATTGTGTTTACACCTGGGCGATTAACGTCCATCCTTTTTGCAACCAGATGTCCGTTACCTGCTCTCTATGCAGATGCAGACAGCCATGTTACACAGTAAAGTGTCGGACGTGACAAAGAAGCCCTGCTATGTTTTTGTAAAAACTACAACACATTCAGAGTCAGAGTCAGAGTCAGAGAGAATTTATTGTCATTTGCACCGCATGTAGTACATGTGTTGAAAACGAGATTATGTACACAGGGTCCCAGTTACATCCAACAACAAATGCAAGAGAAAAACAATAATAACATCTAGGATTAACTAAGAGAGACATCAGCTAGTAATACACTAAGCCCTAATGTAGTAGAAAAACATCATTATAAACAGCAGCACGAACATGAGCAGATGGTCACAGATGAACGCAGCAACAAGAAACAGATCAGCATCAGCATGATGTGACATTTTGCAGTGTTTATTCTTATTATTTATTTATTCATGAGTCTGACAGCCTCAGGGTAGAAGCTGTTCCTCAGTCTAGTGGTTCTACATTTGATGCTCCTCAACCTCCGTCCCGAGGGGAGTGGTGCAAAGAGTGAGTGTGCTGGGTGAGTGAGGTCTTTCATGATGCAGGTGGCTCTTTTTCTGCATCTGGAGGTGTAAATGTCTGTGATGGTGGGGAGACTGACTCCCACAGACTTCTGTGCAGCCTTCACCACTCTCTGTAGAGCTTTCCTCTCTGCAACTGTGCAGCCTCCATGCCACACGTTGATGCTGGAGCACAGGACGCTCTCCACTGCACACCTGTAGAACGAGGTGAGGACTGAGCTTCTCAGACCGGCTCGTCTCAGCCGTCTGAGGAAGTAGAGTCTCTGATGACCTTTCTTGATCAGGCTGGTGGTGTTATTGCTCCAGCTGAGGTTATCATTCATGTGTACACCCAGGTATTTGTAGCTGGAGACCACCTCCACCGCAGATCCACCTATATACAGTGGGGTGTGGGTGTGTTTGTTCCTTCTGAAGTCCACAATCATCTCCTTCGTCTTCTTCACATTCATGTGAAGGTTATTCTCTTTGCACCAACTCTCCAGATGTTCCACCTCCTGTCTGTAGCTGGATTCATCATTATCTGTGATGCATCCCACCACAGCTGTATCATCTGCAAACTTAACAATATGACAGCCTGGATGTGTGGCTGTACAATCATATGTGAGCAGAGTAAACAGAAGAGGGCTCAGCACACATCCCTGAGGAGAGCCAGTGCTGAGGGTGATGGTGGAGGAGGAGAAGTTGTGGATCTTCACGGACTGTGGTCTGTTTGTTAAGAAGTCTAAGACCCAGTTACAAATAGAGGGGCTTAGTCCAAGTGTGGATAGTTTGTCTATCAGAGTTTGGGGGATCATGGTGTTGAAGGCAGATGTGAAGTCCACAAAGAGCAGACGCACGTATGAGTCCTTCTGATCCAGGTGGGTGAGAGCAGTGTGGACCACGGAGGAGATGGCGTCCTCTGTTGATCGGTTCTCACGGTATGCATATTGATGAGGGTCCTCGTTGATGTTGACGGCTGTCTTGATGTGGGACATGACCAGTTTCTCAAAACATTTAGCGACTATCGGGGTGAGGGCCACCGGTCTATAGTCATTCAGACCAGTCACTGTGGAGCTTTTTGGGACTGGGATGATGGTGGCAGTCTTCAGGCAGGTGGGAACTGACTCCAGTGCAAGTGAGGTGGTGAAGATGTCAGCCAGCACCTCACAGAGCTGGTCCGCACATTCCTTCAGAACTTTCCCTGGGATGTTGTCTGGACCCGTAGCTTTATGAGGGTTGATCCTTCTGAGACTGCCTCTCACTTCTGCTGCGGTCACTTTGAGGTGCTCCTCGTCTGGTGATGAGGTGAGTCTGGTGCTAGTTGGTCTGTTTGGATCATCAAAACGTGCATAAAACTTATTGAGGGCATCAGGCAGGGATGGGTCCGACATTCAGACATTTGAAGTCACACATTCTCTGTGTTTAATTAGGTTATTCTAATGTGACACACCGCTGCTCAGACTGATGGCCTCTGATTGACACCAAACTTTAAAGCACACCTCAGTGAGCTCAATCAGCTAAACAATCTCAGACTTTAAACTAAAAAGAAATTTATCGCACAGCATCCTGGCAATTGACCCTGATTAATAAAAATGAAGACAACACATCCGTTTTATAATGCATCTGATTCTGATGGAGTTCATGTCAGTTTAGTAGGAGGCCCCACAGGACGGATTGTGTTCAGACTACAGTATGTGGATGGAATGGGTCCAGACCACCTTCAGATGTTCTGAACCAATGCTCTTTGAGCTTATTCAGACTTATCTAAATGCAGTCTGATGACTAAAGAACCTCTGAAGGTTCAGATGTGAACAGCTTCAAAAAGATAAAATGATTTTGTCTTAAGGATGCTCAGTTTTAAAGTTGTAACTAGAAAAATTGCATTCCCTGCGAAAATGCAGTGTGAATGCTTATTGCAGAAGGACTTGCTGAAAAACAGCTGAAATTAGCTGGAAAAACATGCTGAAATGTATCTGAAAATGTAGAACAAGCGTAAATCCTCAGGAGAAAGCGAAAAGAACACAAAAGTTTAAATGAGTGCAAAAAATGTGGAATTAGCAGAAAATGCCAATATTAGCACAAAAACAGCTAAATATTAGCTGAAATAACTGAAACTAGCAGAAATAAGCTGAAAAGAGCACAACAAGTCGAAATTAGCAGAAAAAATAACTAGGCTGAAAGTAGCAGAAATTACCATGAAAAGCTTGAATATTCATTCATTCATTCAACCTTTATTTATACAGGCTAGCCTCGTTGAGTCACGGGGACTCATTTACAAGAGGGACCTGTCTCACTCACACCAAACAACCATCCACTCTAATAAATCTGAAAACAGCTGAAATGAGCTAAAATATGCTAAAAATCTAGCTGTAAAGGTAGAACAAGCTTAAATTAGCA
Organism: Garcialebias charrua; assembly: GCA_038048925.1. Lineage (NCBI taxonomy): Eukaryota > Metazoa > Chordata > Actinopteri > Cyprinodontiformes > Rivulidae > Garcialebias > Garcialebias charrua. The sequence continues at coordinate 43,476 of JBBPBX010009019.1, read as the reverse complement.
CAAGAGAATAGAACACGTTTGCCCAATTAGGCTGAAAAAATCAGAAATGAGTACAAAATAGTGGAAATTCCATTTAAAAAATGCTAAAATTGGCAAAATAACAGCTGAGAAGTAGCTAAAAGGTCAGAAAGAAGGTTAAATTACCGGAAGGAAGTGGAGAGCACATTTTTGCTGAATTAGACGGAAAAAAGTTAAAATGAGTGCAATAAACTCTCCCAGCTCACTGTTTCTCCTGCCATGTGTCAGTGGATCACCAGCTTCCTAACAGGTAGGACGCAACAGGTGCAGTTGGGGAAAATCATGTCCTCCTCACAGTCCATCAGCATTGGTGCCCCTCAGGGTTGTGTGCTCTCTCCACTGCTCTTCTCTCTATACACCAATGACTGCACCTCTAATGACCCGTCTGTTAAACTCCTGAAGTTCGCAGATGACACTACAGTCATTGGACTTATCAGTGATGACAACGAGTCTGCGTACCGACAGGAGGTGGAACGACTGATGTCCTGGTGCAGCCTGAACAAACTGGAGCTGAACACACTGAAGACAGTAGAGATGAGAGTGGACTTCAGGAGACACCCCCCAGAACTGCTGCCCCTCAAAATCTTCAACAGCCCCGTGTCTACGGTAGAGTCCTTCAGGTTCCTGGGAACCACCATCTCACATGACCTGAAGTGGGAGCCCAACATCACCTCCATCCTCAAAAAGGCCCAGCAGAGACTGTACTTCCTACGCCAGTTGAGGAAGCTGGACCTGCCTCAGGAGCTGCTGATCCAGTTCTACACTGCAGTCATTGAGTCCATCCTGTGTACATCCATCACAGTCTGGTTTGGAGCAGCCACAAGGCAGGACAGGAACAGGCTGCAGCGAACAGTGAGGACAGCTGAGAAAGTCATTGGGGCTTCACTGCCCTCCATTCAGGACTTGTACCACGCAAGAACCAGGAAACGGGCTGGAAAAATCATCACAGACTCCACACACCCGGGTCACAACATGTTCCAACTTCTCCCGTCTGGCAGACGTTACAGATCTCTGTCCACTAAGACTGTCAGACACAAGAACAGTTTCTTCCCCCAGGCCATCACCATCGTCAACAGCTGATCATCAGACATCCATCAGCGTGACTCCCAACCCATTCACAACCCCCATGTGATGTGAATCCTTATGTATTTTGTGTATTATTTGTACGTTTTTTTTTTATTTTTATGTAAAGTATCTGTATAGTTTTTAGCATTTTTAGAGAGACATTTTCTAGAGAGACACGAACAGCCGGAAACAAATTCCTTGTGTGTGTCAACATACTTGGCCAATAAACCTGATTCTGATTCTGATTCTGATAAAAGTGGAATTAGCTGAAAAGGCTAAAATAGCATAAAACAGCTAAATAGTAGCTAAAATAGCAGAAAAAGCTGAAACTTGCATAAATAAGCTGAAAGGAGCATAATAATAATAATAATAATAATAATAATTGAAATGAGCAGAACAAAGTTAGATGAAGCACAAAAATGTAGTTAGCAGAAAGAAGCGGACAGGAGCACAAAACTGCTGAAATTAGCTGAACATAGCTGAAAATAAGTTTAAATTTGCACAAGGAAGCTGAAAGAAGCTGAAGCAGAACAAAACGTGAAAGGAGCAGTAAAAGGTTGTAAACACATCTAAAGATTTGACAGATGTAAAATGAGCTCAGTTCATTTTCTATGAGCGGAAAGAATTGCTTTCCTTTCTTTCTACCCTATTATTAAAAAACTCCACTAGATAATTACTAGAATAAATATTTCATAAGAATGGTGTGGAGAGGATTTTTTTTGCAGAAAAGGCTAAATATTTCAAAAAGCTAAAGTTGCACCAATAGCACCTTTCTCCTGAAAGAGCTGAATGTTTTGATTTATGATTTGTTGAAATGGCACAAAAATTGTGGAACGAGAACGACGCTGACAAATGTACGGAATAAAAATGGATCACAATGTAGTGTGAATGCTTCATAAACATTCTCTATTATTATTGGCTGAAGCTGCAGCGACTCTATCATATTCACACAGTTTTGTTCACCTATAACTATTTAGAGTTGACATTTTTTGGTTAAAATAGATTATATGGGGTGCATGAGGCCCTCGGGTCTCGCAGAAATAATAAAGAATGAGCATTGTGACAGAAACGTGCAGGAACTAATTCTTCCTCACAGAGTTGGGGACACAGTGTGGGTTTCATGCTGTTCAGACAAAGTAGTGTTTGGCATTTTCAAATTTCCACTTGAGTCTCAGCTGTCCAATGTTTTGTCTGAAAGGGGGACAAGCGTGAGATGTTCAACTCTGTCCGTGACATGATCTATGACCTCATCGAATGGCGGTCACAGATTCTGTCTGGCACGCTCCCGCAAGACGAACTCACTGAGCTCAAACAGAAGGTCACCTCTAAGATCGACTATGGCAACAAGTGAGTATCCAGTTATTGTGTTTTTTTTCCCTTTCTATGGATTATATACCTGGATCCTCTTGTGTACGGTATATAAATGTGCACCTGCACGGATAAGTCATCACTGTCAGACTGTAGAAAATGACAGGTCATCACTTAGCTTGAGAACAGTGGAAGTGATTTAGTTTTAGCAAAATGCTATGTATTCCATTGTGAAATGACAGCTCTCTTGGTATCGGCAGTAAGACGAGTAAACCATTTGAAAAAGAAAATTGTAAAGCTTTACTTTGCAGCGGCAATGAAACTAAACCCCCTGCCAGGTAGGAAAATCGCCTCTACAGAAGCAGGTTGTGATGAGATCCAAGTCTCCCCGAGAGTAGGCCTGTTGCGATAAACAATAAATCCATTGATTGCACGATAAATGAAAATTATCAATCTCATTTTCATTTATCGGCTTTATCGTTTCTTCGTGTCTCTCTCCTTTTACTGAAGACACCAGATGACAAAAGGATCAACTCTGGTGCTCTTCAATGACCCCTTTAAAATCAGTTTAAACCGTCCAAAATCACGTTTTTGGATCATTTAAAGTAGCTAAGCTGAAAAGCTAAGCTACGAGCTAAGCTAACAGGCTGACCTTGGGGAAAAAAAACCTCTGTCTTGTCGAATATCCAAAAGAACCGAAGAAAAGGAGAGACAGCCCATGTCACATCAAGGGGCCTCCCTCCCATTTTTCTTACAGAGAAATGCTGTTCACTGCTTCACTAGCCATCCTTTGGTTCAAACAGTCTTATACTGCCATCTGGTGGTCATAAAAGGTACTAGACACAAAAAAATCTGAATTTCTTCATAAATTTTACAATAATTACTAATTATTGACAAATTTCAAACAATACTATCGTTTATCGCAATAATTTGAGACAATTAATCGCCCAGCAATTATCGTGACAGGCCTAGCTGCCACAGCTTTCCTCCTGGCCATACCAAAGTCAGAATGAGAGATATTAGGTTCAACAGGATTCAGGATTCATCTGGTGGTCAAAAAAGGTACTACATGCAAAACAATGTACACTAACCAACATTTCTTTTTAAATTTGACAATAATTACTAAATATTGTCAAATTTCAAACAATGTTATCGTTTATCGCAATAATTTCTGAGACAATTAATCGCCCAGCAAAATTTGTTATTGTGACAGGCCTACCTGAGAGTGAAATAAACCTTGTTATATTTAGTTAATTAAGCTTATTTTTCTATGCCAGATATTTGGATCTTGATCTGGTAGTCAGAGACAAAGATGGAAACATAATGGACCCAGAGGTCACCAGCACCATCAGCATATTCAGGGCACATGAAACAGCCTCCAAGCAAATAGAGGACCGGATCCAAGAGGAGAAGGTAAGCTTGCGGAGTCTTCTACTTTAACCAAATTCAACCATACGTTTGTCTTTAACTCAGTATATTACAGAAGAAAAAAGCCCAGTTATGACGGGTGTGAATGAGACCCTCTTCTTTTTGACTCACTGAATCTCAGCCAGTCAGACAGGTCTAATTGAAATGTGGTTAGAATAAATGAGTCTCTGCACGTCCCACAGTCATATGAAGAAGGTGAAGTGAAAGAGCAGGAAAAAAAACGTTTTTTTAAGCATTTATTCAACAAAAATATAAATGCATGTGACATTTTCCTGTTGCTAAACTCAATAAATACATAAGAAGAAGCTTGTATTGCTGCCCTTTAGGAGAAATGATCCACCCTGGGTTTGTTTCACCTTCCTGACAGATGACCTGACGTTGCGTTCGAGCGCTTGTGTGATGCGGGGTTTATAGTGCAAGCTGCCCTTTTACTGAAGAAGTGTAGCATTGCTATATCAAAACATTTCAGCCTTTAAGATGCACAAATAATGTTTTTATCCCCCTCGAAAAACAGACATATCTCCTGTAACTGTGGCTATAGGTCAGAGCACCGTTTTTCAAATTCTTTGCCTTCATGCAGTTTTGCTTTAATGTCCTTTAGGAGGATTTTTCCTTGCATGTCAGCAATCCAGTTTTTTCTCTCCGACTGTGTATAAAGGTCCTTTTACACTAACAGTCAACCCAGACATTTTCAGAGGTTATTAAAGATGCCCTTTGTATAAAAATGCTTCTGAAGGGGGCAACACGTCTAGTCTGTGAGAAGCTTGGAGGTATTTGATGTATTATTTACTTCCAGTAGTTTAAAATCTTTATACCGTATTTTTCAGACTACAGGTAGTCCCCGATTTACGAGCGAGATCCGTCACAACGAGGCGCTCGTAAACCGGAAATCTCGTAATTTGGAACGGCCGCCATTTCGCTCGTAAATCCGGAAATCCGCTCGTAAATTGGAACGGTTTTCGCTAGCGCACCTAAAAACACTCTATTTTCATCTAAAAACTACTTTTGAGTGCATAAAAATGATCGGAAACGTGTGTTTATATGCTTAACTTGCTAACTGAAGTGAAAAAACACATGAAAACTCAGTATTTTTTTCGTTTTTTCCAAAAATGTGCAGCTCGTAAGTCTGGAACCTCGCAGATCAGAGCGCTCGTAAATCGGGGACTACCTGTATANCTTTCTACAGAGCAACTGTGTTAACTCTTGAAACTGTGCCTGCAGTAAACCTCCTTCACATATGGGGGCCAATATTATAGGCAGAAACATGGGTGTGCTATGGGGTCTCCAGTTTCTCCTATTGCTGCCAACCTGTACATGGAGGAGGTAGAAAAGAGAACCTTGACGTCTTTTTCAGGGACGCCACCAAGTCATTGGTTCAGATATGTTGACTCCACCTGGGTTAAAATTAAATCTAAGGATGTCCAACATTTCACTAATCACATCAACTCTGTGGGTAAATATATCAAATTCACATGAGAAGATGTAAAAAATGGCAAGCTGGAATTCTTTGACTGTGAGGTCTCAGTTTCTCATGAAGGACATTTGCAAACTGAGGTGTACCGCAAACCCACCCACACAGACCAGTATTTACAGTTTGACTCCCAGCACTCACTGGAACACAAGTTAGGAGTCATCAGGGCTCTGTACTACAGATCAGACAGCATCCGCACTAAGCCAGGCAGAAGGAGAAATCCCACACAAGACAGCTCTAGAGCAATGTGGAGATCCTAACTGGGCCTTCCTGAAAGCAGAGAATATATATAGAATAAATTCCTATATCACCACATGTGATGCAAATAATAAAGAAACTTGAACTTGTAAATAACAGCATCCAAAAAGCCCTGACGTTTTATCTTTGTCCTTTTTTAGTCATGACAGTGGTTAGAACTAACGTTTTATGGTGTCACTGGTCAGTTTTGTCTTCTGGTCTTCCCTTTAGAGAAATGTGGGGTATCGAGTTTACTAGCGAAAGTACATCTCAGATGTACCAAACCTTCTTCTTCTCCTTCTTCTTTTGGCTTTTCCCTTGTACCAAACCAAAAACTACATGAAGGACAAAACTAAACATTTGCTTGACTTCAATGTGGTCTCTACATTTAAGGGAATTACCCATTGAATGGTAAATTTGCATTCAGTAATGTAGTGCATAAGTTATTTGTGTAAGGGGTTAAACGGGGGGTCAGTTTAATACTGACCTCCTTTTTACCTTAATTAATTTACTTATTCAGATTGAATAGTAAATTCACGGATTCTCTTCTTTTTCAGTTTACCCAATATTTCTGTGATCTTTATGATGGATAAATAAACAGAGCCATTAAGTGACAATGGACACGTTAACTTAGTTTGATATGTCAAAGAGACACTATCATTTATTTAAAATAAATCAACTAAATTAACACCATTACACTTGATTGACATGATTTCACTTTCTTTCAATTCAAATACGTCAGCACACTTGATTTAACACAACAGACATAAATACTAGATGTTACACATATTTAGTCTGAGGGGCATTTCAGCTTAAAATATAGTTTCCAGCTTAGGTTGAGAGGGAAAAGAAATAGGAGGAAAGATTTAAGAAGAAAATTATCCTGAGCATGAGACCAGAGTGACACTTTTCATCCGACTTCTGCTAAAATCCAGGTACGTTTTGTAAACAGCTCCTTTACCTTTTGACGACCGCCCGGTAAGAGGGAAGACACCAGCCTTCAGATGCACAGAGTCCTTTAGTCCCAGCACGTCCAAAACTGGTTTTAGTTTACGTTTCAACGTCTCCTGGCTTCCGCGTTGGTCATCAGAGAATATGTCAGCTTCAGGCCTCTGACTTCAAGATAAACTTATTCCAGGAGGGAATAAACAAAGTTTTTGAGCTCGGCTTGTTCGAAGTAGACTCATAACAGCCTGTTATCAGTCCTTAGCTGAAGACGCCGGTCGTTAGCTCTTGACCACACGTGTCCAGCTCTTGGGAAAGTTCACATCTCTTTGGAAGTTCCCAGCAACTCTCTGAAGCGTTCTCGCACAGTTTAGAACTTAAAGCAGGAACGCAGAGAGGAGTTCACTTGTCTTATCAGAACCCAAGGTTACAGCAGCAGAGGGAAATTGTTTAGGAAAAGACAGAGCAGCTGGAGCCTTGTTCATGAAAAACAACGGATTAAACTGTCTTCTTATTTCTAAACAAAACAGTCGGGTCTCTGTGACCCGCAATTTCACCTTTAACATAGCAGTGAACACAGTTTAACTCTCACAGAATAACACAGCTTAAAAGCACACATCATGAAAATGACAAAAGTTATTCTTTTGATCACATCAGAATAAAATCAAAGATAGAAATAGTCTCTTTTGGTGACTATATTTATCAGATTATAGCTAAATGAATGATTTTGTAGTAAATGTCTTGCTTTACTGAGTGGTCAGTAAAGGTCATCACTGGACAGTTCAAAAACCCTAATTTGACCCTGGGTAGGTCCATTACATCTCCCCCCTTTTGGAAGCCATCGCCAGTCCTTGGGGATGGGGTCCAACACGAAAGGAAACCTTGAACTGTCTTTGATCTTGAAGTAATCCAGCAAGTGGAAAAGAAAAATCAAAAATTATAATCCCATAAAGTTTTTGGAAATTTCATACTGTTCAGAGGTAATCCCATTGCGAAAAGCTTTTAATCCTTCGGAAAACAAAGTCTGTTAACTCTTGGAAAACAAAGTCTGTGATCCTTTGGGAAACAAAGTCTTATAATCCACAGCGGTAATTCCATAGCAGTAATTCCACAACGATTAGCTTTGTTGATTGATCAGCACCAATTGTTTTCATAATCAGCATGTAGAGGGGATCCCTCGATTGACGCAGAGGAGGCGGCCCTTGGACGAAGGTTGAAGACCAAGCGTTGGAGCTGCAGGTCCCCACATCGATGGTTGGTGGCTGGTTGGTTTCCAGTCAGTGCCACTCTGGTTCTATGTGTCATGCAATTATGTGGTTTTTTAAGGTGGGCTTATGATTGGGATTTTACATTAAGCCTTACCTATATGCACCTGGTATGTAAGCTATCATGGTTTAGATCAGCTACACTTACCAATTAAGGGGTGGATCAATTCTGTAAATTAGATATAGGGATCTATACCTATAAAATTTTGGAGGGCTTCTGTAACGAAGGCCTCTAATTCCAAACTATTCCTCCATTCATTACTTAGTTTAGGTTAAACTAAAATAAAAATGAAATATAGTTTGATCTAAATGTCTGTTGTCTTTTAGACGAACGACGTAGGATTTGGTATTCCTAATAAATTTTGAAGTCTATGGCGAGACTCATCAAAATAAATAGACAATCTAGAATAGAAACGATCGAATCGGTTCAATTTAGAAATTATGAGACCAGTGTAGTTTATTGTACCTTAAGTAGCTTTAAACTACATTGACTCTTCGACGATTGGGATTTAACAAAACGAACTGCATGTTGGCATAGTTAAATCCATATCATTCATTAACCCATGTTAATACAAAACCTGTTTGGCTGGGAGTGTTCAGAACCAAAACAATATCTCAACTAATGACAACAGTAATGACTAAACAACAAGGAAACAAACGTTTCACTGCTTCGACACACTCCTGTCGTCAGATTCCAAAGTGCAACACACAAGAAAAACAGGTCTCAACTTTATGACCGAGGTCAAATTAAATCTCGTGGATTTAAACGGTTGTTAAGGTTAGTTTTTTGTTGTGGGTTTTAAGCTTAGCGTTTCTAAGTTCAAATTGGACAATGCGACTTATAGGGTGGGAAATATGGTAGTTTAAACCTGATTAGTTTATTTACTAACTTGTGTTTGGACGACCTTATTATCCCATGAAGTCGGTGAGTTTGTGAGATCTTTGTCTTTTGTGGAGTCATTGAACGCCTTGTAAGGTTTGATCTGATTTCGATGTACCCATTTAGCAATTGGCTCTTTGCGGCCTTTGCTGATTTTGATCTCGTAGACGACTGAGGACACTTTGTCTGTTATCAGATGAGGTCCAGTCCACCTGGGCATTAGTTTGCGGGCGAGAGTTCCGGTCCCGGACTCTCCTTTCCCGGTTGTTGGGGCGAACGTATAGTACCAGACTCTGTCTCCCACTTGGAGTTCATTGTGAGAGGCCTTCTGGTCATAGTACGCACTACTACACACTACATGTGATCACGTTACATTTGTTTGTAAACATCATTCAACACAAGACTCAGTGTCAATGCGTAGAAAATGCATTGATTGTGTATTCATCCTGACCATCTTAAGACATTCTTTCTTTCAGATTTTTCATCCATCCATTATCTTCCAATTGTTACAAAGTTGGGTCGCCGGGCCAGCTGCTTGAGCAGGGAAGCTGTTGAGCTATATTAATTTACTCTCTTATGCTCTTATTGTGAAGAGCAGGAATTCTATTTCCGGTTTCCTCCGTGAGGGACTTTCCCCACCTTTTCCTTCTGTTGTTAGTGTGTACGAGACGTGGTCTTCGTGTGAATAAATATGGCGTGTTCTGCCTAAAGAAAGAACCGAGCATCCTGCTTATTTTCCATCCCTGGGACGCCAGAAGCGCTGCGAACAACTCGCATCCCTTAACAGGTTATGGAGCCCAGGCATCTCAGGACCCAGGTGAGATGGAAATGAGTAAAAATAAGCTTGCAGAATAAGTTTAACGCGACGAAGTAACGCAACAGAAGTTTGTGCGCGAATGAGCGCATGTCACGAAGACAAAGAGCTAACTAGCAAGCAAGCTAACGTCACGAAGCTAAGCAAGCTAATGCCACAAAGCTATGGCGCACAGAGGTGTGAATATATCCATATCTCCACTTCTTTTTGATGGATGTGAAGAGAAATATGATTTATGGGAGACAAGATTTCTTGCCAACTTGCGCACGCTAAAGTTGAAAGAAACTATTCTGGTCGAACCAGACACCGATGACGTAGCAGAACTAGCTGAAGACAGACGGAAAAATGAGGACTGTTATGCGGAGCTAGTTAAACTGCTGGATGATAAAAGTCTCTCGCTGATAAGGCACGAAGCGGATGATGATGGGAGGAGAGCCCTGAAATTTTTGAGAAAACATTATTCAGGGAAAAGCAAACCAAGAATAATAAACCTGTACACATCGTTGACGAAGCTTAAAATGGCGAACGCCGAGAGTGTCACAGAGTTTATTATAAGAGCTGAAAACCTCATCACAGCTTTAAGAAATGCTGGTGAAAGCATGAGTGATGGACTGTTAGTGGCCATGGCATTAAATGGACTACCAGAATCCTTCAAACCACTTGCTGTCCACATTAGTCAAGATGAAGAAAACATTACATTTAATAATAATAATAATAATGAATTCAATTTATAACGCACTTTTCATTAATGAAAATCTCAAAGTGCTACACGGTGCAACAGAAATTAAATGTCAATAAAACAAGTAATAAAACAAGTAAAATCAATAACAGTATCAACTAAGAACAAAAGTAGAATCATGAGGAGGTAGAGTATGCTCGGTTGAAAAGAAAGGTCTTCAAGCCGCTCTTAAAGTCAACCACAGACTGTGGGACCCTCAGACAGTCAGGAAGAGAGTTCCACAGGCGGGGGGCAGCCACACTGAAAGCCCGGTCTCCCATGGTCCTTAATTTGGTTCTCGGAATGTGAAGGAGATTACTGTTCTGTGACCGCAGCGACCGGGTGGATGAGTGTGGAATAAGAATATCCTTCAGATAATCTGGTGAAGCTCCATGTAAGCATTGATGTGTAATGAGAGCAGTTTTGTACTGAATTCTGTAGGCGACAGGAAGCCAATGAAGGTTATGAAGAATGGGCGTAATATGTTCAAATTTACGAACTCGCAACAAGATCCTTGCAGCACTGTTTTGAATATATTGAAGTTTCTGAAGGTTTTTGCCAGGGATTCCAATAAACAGGGAGTTGCAGTAGTCGAGCCTGGAGGAGACAAAAGCATGGACGAGCTTCTCAGCATCGGAAAAAGTTAGGGATGGGCGAAGTCTAGAGATGTTTCGAAGATGGAAGAAGCAAGTTTTAAACAGAAGCTTAATTTACAGACTTTAAGAGAAAACTGAGAGTCTACGAAGAGACTGAACAGATGAAAACAAGAGTCTTCTGACAATGTAATGAAAACCTACACAAGACATAATAGACATTTTTCTAACAAGAAAAATGAAGAAGAAGCAGATGTAAAATGCTACAAGTGTGGAATTAAAGGGCACAAAGCCAGAACATGTTTAAAGAGAGTGTGGTGCAACTACTGTAAGAGTAACACACACAAAGAAACACTGTGCAAGAAGAAGGGGAATCAAGATGGAGTCAGGCGAGTTTCAGAAGATCCACAAAGAGGACAAGATCAGCTTTACAAAGCAGAGCTTAAACGAAGTAAGGATCAAACAGACGTCAACTTAAAAGGCATCATGGTGGACGCCGGAGCAACTTCCCACATAGTGAATGACATCAGAAAGTTCAAAGATTTTGATGAAACTTTCCAGCCCAACTCACACACTGTGGAATTAGCCGACAGAACCAGATGTGCAGGAATGGCGCAGAAAAGAGGAACAGCCATAATCCATCTACAGGACAACAGAGGACATCACCATTGAGCGCAGCTGAGGAATGCACTCTACATGCCTTCTTATCCCCACGACATCTTCTCAGTGGCAGGAGCAACAAACGGAGGTGCGATCATCACATTCAAGAAAGGAAACAGTCACATGATTGCAAAAGATAACAGCAGGTTAGACTTTTATGAAAGTGAAAATCTCTTTTATCTGCCAACTATTGAAATGAGCAGTGATCAATGTAAAATATGTCACGATATGCAAACCTGGCACGAAATACTAGGTCATTGTAACTATGAAGATGTAAGAAAGCTTCAAAATGTTGTAAAAGGTATGGAAATCAAAGGTAACGTGACAAAACCTGAAAAACTGTGTGAAGTATGTACTCAAGGGAAATTTGTACAGAACAGAAACAGGGAAGCTGACAGAAAAGCAAAGTCACCTTTAGAAATGGTACATACCGATTTAAATGGTCCTATGAAAAACACAAGTCTAGAAGGGCATAAATATGCACAAACTTTCAGAGATGACTACTCAGGCACAATATTTGTGTATTTTCTTAAGAGTAAGAGTGACGTGGTACAAGCCACAGAAAGATTTATTGCAGATTCATCACCTTATGGTGAAATTAGATGCATTTGTTCAGATAATGGCACTGAATTTACAAGCAGAGATTTTAAGACACTGCTAATTAAGAATAAAATTAGACATGAAACTTCAGCGCCGTACTCTCCTCACCAGAACGACACAGCCGAAAGAGGATGGGGAACTCTTTTTGACATGAGTAGATGTATGTTGATTGAAAGCAACTTACCTGTAAAACTATGGAACTATGCAGTACAGACTGCCGCCTACGTCAGGAACAGGTGCTATAGCAGAAGCACAAAGAAAACTCCATATGAACTACTCACAGGTAACCCACCTAATGTGTCAAAACTACAAAAGTTTGGGTCAACATGTTTTCCTTACAAGCAGGACAAAGGAAAATTAGATCCTAGATGTGAGCAAGGTATTTTTGTTGGATACGATAAAAACAGCCCAGCTTATCTGGTCTATTATCCAGAAACTGAGAAAGTTGCAAAATACAGATTGGTAAAATTCCAAGTCAAAACAGCTCATGAGAAACATACTCAAACTTCAGAAATTCAGATAGAGTACTATGACTCTAACGTAAACATCCAAAATGGCGATAAAAATGATGTTGAAAATGATGATGAAAATGATGTTAAAAATGGTGCTGAAAATGATGTTGGTATTGAAATACATACTGAGGTGGACATTTCACAAGAAAAGAGTAAAAGCACACAAGTAGATGAGAACACCAAAACTACAGTGAGAAGGAATCCTTCAAGAACAAAGAAGAAACCGACATACTTAGAGGACTTTGAAACAGATGATGCAGAGGACAAACTGCAAATATGCATAGACTCTTGTTACAGAGCAGTATGTGACATTCCTTCAACATACCAGGAAGCCATGACATCACCCAAGGCTAAACTGTGGAAGAAAGCTATGGATGAAGAAATGAAATCAATAGAGGAGAACGAGACATTCAGAGTCACACACCTGCCACTAGGTAAACAGACAGTGGGGGGAAAATGGGTCTACGCACTCAAAACAGACAGTGATGGAGCAGACAAATTCAAAGCGAGATTTGTTGCAAAAGGATATAGTCAAAAACAAGGAATTGACTATGAAGTGACATTCTCACCCACAGCTGAAATGACAAGTGTGAGAGTTCTTATGCAAAAGGCTGCTCAAGAGAACTTGATCCTTCATCAAATGGACGTGAAAACAGCCTACCTTCACGCACCAATAGACAAAGAGATCTACATGGAACAGCCAGAAGGCTATGAGAAAAAGATCAAGGGTAATGACAGACTGGTACTGATGTTACAAAAATCATTATATGGACTAAAGCAATCTGGTAGAAATTGGAATGCTATGTTACACGAATATTTGACAGAAAATGGTTTTGAACAGAATCCAGCTGATAACTGTGTATACACTTGGGAAAGACAAAATGAAAAAGTAATCTTAATAATATGGGTAGATGACCTAATAATAGCAGCTAGTGATGAAAATGTGCTGAACAAGGTCAAAGACATGTTTACTAAAAGATTTAAAATGAAAGACCTAGGATAGCTGAATCACTTCTTAGGGATAGACTTTGAGAGTATTGGAAGAGAAATAAAAATGTCACAGGAGAGATGTGAGAAAATTATTTAAAAAGTTTGAAATGCAAGAGTGCATTTATTTAGAACAAATACTCTCAAACAAAGGTTTTTGAAGATAAACAGCACTCGCTAAAAATCTGGTCAAAAGATAGACATGCAAACATGTTAATACTGTATAAAGTATCATTTCACTGTATAAAGTATAATTTCACAGGAGAAATTGTCAACAAAGGGAAAATATATTTGACATGTGAAGGGACAAATGTTTATTTTTCTTTGTTGTACATATATTAAGGTGAAAAGGTTGATTTATGTTTGTATTTTTATGAGCCAGGGACATAAGAGCGAGTGGGGGTGTTGAGCTATATTAATTTACGCTCTTATGCTCTTATTGTGAAGAGCAGGAATTCTATTTCCGGTTTCCTCCGTGAGGGACTTTCCCCACCTTTTCCTTCTGTTGTTAGTGTGTACGAGACGTGGTCTTCGTGTGAATAAATATGGCGTGTTCTGCCTAAAGAAAGAACCGAGCATCCTGCTTATTTTCCATCCCTGGGACGCCAGAAGCGCTGCGAACAACTCGCATCCCTTAACAGAGGCCCCAAAATCTTTTTCCACAGCCACTTCTTCCAGCTCTTCTGGGAAGATTCCAAGGTGTTCCCAGGCCAACCAAGAGACATAGTCTCTCCAGCATGTCCTTGGTCTTCCTCTGGGTCTTGTCCTAGTCAGACATGCCCAAAGCACCTCCCTAGGGAAGGGCCCAGAGAGCATCCTTACCAGATGCACAAACTACCTCAACTGACTCCTCTCGATGTGGAGGAGCAGTGGTTCTACTCCAAGTCTCTCTCTTAGCTAACTTAACTTCTCATCCTATCTCTAACTAGGAGTCCAGCTACCCTGCATAGGAAACTCATTTCAACCGCCTGTATCCACAATCTCATTCTTTCTGTAACTACCCAGAGCTCGTGACTATAGGTGAGGGTAGACCGACTGGTAAACAGAGAGCTTTGCCTTACAGCTCAACAACCCTCTTCACCAAAACAAACCTGTACAGAGTCCACAATACTGCAGAAGCTGCACCAATCCGTCTGCCAATCTCACATTCCATTCTTTTCTCACCCGTGAATAAAACTCTAAGATACTTGAACTCCTTCACTTGATGAAGAACCTACCCTCAACCTGAAGAGAGAAATCTTGAATCTTTTCTGGTTAAGGATCATGTCCTCAGATTTGGAGGTGCTGATTCTCATCCTAGCCACTTCACACTTGGCTGTGAAACACTTCCATGATAGCTGATAATCATGGCATGATGGCGCTAATAAGACCACATCATCTGTAAAGAGCAGAGATGGAATCCTGAGGCCACTGAACCAGAATCTCTGTGCCCCCTGGCTGCACTGATAAATGATGTCCATAAAAGTTATGAACAGAATCAATGACAATGGGCAGCCATGGCATAGTCACATTCCCACCCTGAAGGGATCCAACTTATTACCTTGAAACTTAAAGACCGTGTAAAGTAAAATTAAATTTGTGTTTTGTGTTTGTCACACGGCATAAATATGTGTTATTAATCACCCATATAAATCTGACTGATTAAAAACATTGTTTACCTTATAAAATTAAGTCTCAAAAATCATGAAAAAACATGATTTTGCCTTGGTCTCAAACGCTGGGGGCGTGTCAGCGCGTGGGCGTGGTTTCAGCGCAGTACTGCACCGTTTCCTGCCCCCTGAGCTGACTGTGTGTGGAGAGGCAGACAGGACAGGAGCAGCAGTAAACCTGCTCTGTTTTTATCCGAGTTCTGGCTGGCTGTAACACCAGCTCATTTTTCCAAGAGTTACGCTGTTTTTAGTGCACTAACAACTCTGGTTTTGTTTTTAAAGTTGAGGACACATAACTTCGCTGTTATGTGTTTAATAATAAGCGCTATTTTAGAAGATGAGCAACGGACTTGCTGCACCCGGTCCGACCCGGTCACCTCGCATGCGGGGTCTGTGTTGGTGATTAAAAAGAGTAATCACGTTGATAAGTTATCTCATCTGTGTCAGCGGAGTCACAGCGTTTCACGGCGTGCGTGGCAGGATTTCAGCTCCACGCGGATTGCTCTCACACACACACACACGCGCGGGAGGGCGCGGAGGTGCGCGGAGGTGCAGGTGCAGGTCGCTCCAGTAGCACGCCTGGGTTTGTTTGACTCCCTCCTGCGTCTCAATGTCACAATGGAGCGGCTGCAGTCCTCCATGCGTAAAAGGAGTGAGAGGAGGGAGA
>JBBPBX010009019.1:0-27470 GCA_038048925.1 Garcialebias charrua | reverse complement strand
ATATTATTTCACCTCTGATTACCACTTTTAATGTTTCCCACAGGATAGAGGGAGACACCGAGTCTGATTTGTTTTCGAGCAAAAAATTATCTATCACAGTAGACATCAATTCAAAAAATGTATCATCTGCTAACAAAGTTGAGTCAAGTCTCCACATGGGGCGGTGAGCTTGATTAAGTGATAAGGCTAAATCCAATATAACTGGAGAGTGATCAGACTCTACGATAGCAGAATATTCACTTTTCTTGACAAAGGGTAACAGAGATTTATCAATAAAAAAATAATCAATCCTTGAATATGACTGATGGACATGTGAAAAGAAAGAAAACTCCCTACTATCTGGAAACAAAAAGCGCCAAGGGTCAATGCAGCCCGTCTCCTTCATGAATACTCCTAAGGCCTGGGCCATCTTTGATGGGGATGTCGAACTTGAGCTTGATCGGTCTAGGGTTGGATCCATTACACAGTTCATATCACCACCCAAAATCAGGCGGTGAGAGTTCATGTTAGGTAGAGCAGATATTAACCCGGACACAAAGGCGGGGTCGTCCCAATTAGGAGCATATATGCAAGCAAGTGTAACCTGAGTATCATATAGAGAACCAGATACTATAACATATCTACCCTGTGGGTCTGATATGGACTTGCTTAAAGTAAACTGTATATTTTTGTGTATCAATATTGCTGTCCCTCTGGCTTTTGTGTTAAATTGTGAATGGTAAACTTGTCCCACCCATGGCTTCTTAAGTTTTATATGATCTGTAGAAATCAAATGAGTTTCCTGTAAAAATGCAATTTCAGTTTTTAGTTTTTTAAGGTGAGCAAAATTTTTTGCCCGTTTCACTGGTCCTCTCATGCCCTTCACATTCCAGCTGGTAAAACGAACCATTGAGGCCCCCCCTCTCATATTACTGTTACATATGTCAGCCATAACAATCTAATTTTATACGTGTTCCGGCCCGACAGCCCCACCCGGCAGCGCATGTCCACTTATCCACGGTATACAAACTTGAGAAAAAAATCAAATAAAAAAAACAACACAAATCACAGATGTGAAAGGAAAATGCAGCACTGAACCCAACCCTTATTAGAACCCACCCCGACTGAGTCTTCACTTCTCTTGACGAAGCCAACTGCTGTCCCCTAAATACCTTTGTTTTTGAATCCCGGTTTGGTGATGTAGAAGGAGGAAGCAGGTTGAAGGAGCTCCCGACTAACTTTCTTTAAACTACTTTAAAACCGGAGTTACATACCTCCATTTAGCACTGGACTGACAGAAGCATAGTTTCTGTACACTTGAGACGTTATGATGGCCAGTGACAACACTAAACAAAAGCCTTCAACCAGGCGTGCGAATACCCTGGCTAGTAAAGTAGCCTCAATGGCCACGGACTCCTCTGACACTGTTTCACCTGGCGAAAGTGATTGTGGAGACTCTGTTTCCATGTCTCAGCTGGTTATAGAACTATCTAAGCAGCGGAACAACTTTAAGGAGGATGTGGCCGCACTAATTCAAGAATCGATTCGGCCTCTACAAGCATCGATGGACGGACTACGTGACGAAGTTGGCTCCTTTCAGGGCCGTCTTGTGGCAACTGAAACCCTGGCAGGCGACAATTTTAAACGTTTATGCGAAACTGAGGCTGTCGTTAAAACTCTACAAGCCCAAAACGCAACCTTACGCGAACGCCTGGAAAGTCTGGAAAATCGATCTCGGAGATCAAACTTACGCATGCTTAACATACCTGAAGGCAGTGAAGACGGCCAGGATCCAACCAAGTTTATCTCCGAGCTGCTAAAGGATGTTATGGGAGACAACACATTTCCTTCTCCCCCGGAATTGGAACGCGCGCACCGCACAGCTGGACCCAAGCCTGCAGCAGGACGACCACCGCGGCCCTTCATCGTTGCATTCCATCGATATCGGGAGAAGGAAGTCGCTTTAAGATGGTCCAGGCAACACGAAATAAAGTATCAAGGAATCACTCTCAGAATATATCCAGATCTTAGCGTCACACTTGCAAAGAAAAGGTCGGCGTTCAACGACGTTAAAGGAGCATTCTACAAGAGAGGTGTGTCGTTTCGTCTTCTTTTCCCTGCCCGTCTTAAAGTCACGTTTAAAGGGGAAACCCATCTGTTTGAAACGCCGGGGGAAGCCCAGGCTTTTTACGACAGTTGTGTCGCAAAGTAAACAAACTTCTGACAAGCAGACTTGGGGGACGGCAGGGGGTGCTCAGAATGCAGCATGGATGGAGAGGACGTAAAAAGAGGGTAAAATCATCCGAGAATGAGGAAAGAGGTTACTAAATAGTAGAAAGAAAATAAAATAAAAAGTAAAGTAATAATAATTAAAAAAAAAAAATGTTTATTTATTTATTTATTTATTTTTATTGAGTTGGGAGTTGCATTTGCACACTCTGCTTTAAATGACTGGACAACACTCAACTTTAAATGGATATACTGTTTTTTGTTTTTCTCTCACAAGGACATAAATCTATACATTTATGAGTATGTTTGCGCATTGTTGTTTACATGCAAACGAATAGAACCTTTATTGTTACTATTGTTTTATTTTATTGGTATTATTACTATTTTTGCTATTTCTGTTGCTTTGTTTACCACCTACTTACGGTCAGAAATTAAAAATTATATGTTAAAGGTTTAATTGTTGGTTCTCCAGTTCTAATGTCTGCTGCTGGCCGTCATAATTTAATTTAAATTAGTGTACTTTAGCCTAAAAACTCTCATTTATTGTGACGTGGGTCGTTGTATAGGTGCCCTGTGGAGCTTAATTACCCATTATTTATTATTACTGATACTTTAGTGTGTAACTCCTGCATGTTAAGTTTATTGGGAACCTTCTAAGTTAGTTTGGGACTGTGTGTATGGCCTATCGGAGTAGTGGGTTTTTAAGCAGGATTTAAAAGCTGTGAGGGAGGGGGCCTGCCTGACAAGTAGAGGTAGCTCATTCCATAGTCTTGGGCCTGCAATAGAGAAGGCCCTGTCACCTCTGCGCTTAAGATGGGTTCCTGGAACTCTGACAAGCAACTGGTCCGTTGACCTCAGAGAACGCGGTAGTACAAATGGCTGCAACAGATCAGCGAGATAGGAGGGTGCAGAGCTGTTCAGTGATTTATAGACATACAGGAATATTTTGAATTGGATTTGAAGGTGAACCGGTAACCAGTGTAGGGAGGCCAAAACTGGTGTAATTTGCTCTCTTTTGCCTGTACTGGTTAAAAATGGGGCTTCCGTATTTTGGACCAGTTGCAGTTGTGCAATGGATGTCTGATCAATACCAAACAGGACCGAGTTGCAGTAATCGAGCCTGGATGCTATGAATGCATGCATTACTGTCTCCAGGTTATTTTTTGGACAATATGGACTTCAGCTTAGACAGCCACCTCAGCTGAAAAAAACTAACAAAAAAACAAACAGCATAACAATCATGTTTACATGACTATTAAAGACCGTGTAAAGTGAATTTCAACATTTTCTTCAATAAACATTATAAATGTCATAATTGTAATCTTGTAAATGAGTAAAAAGTCTCAAAATTGTAGCTCAATTAATTTTGGAGTTATAGATCAAACTGTGTATAAAGATATTTCTGTTTCAGGATTTTTTAGGCGTGGTTTAAATGTTACCGCGTTTCGTCACACGGTAACAAGCCCCACCCCCTGCAGCTCCAGCCGTATAAATGCGTTCTTCGGTGGAGCCGTTCACTCGCTACCGACCGTCTCCCTCCTCTCACTCCTTTTACGCATGGAGGACTGCAGCCGCTCCATTGTGACATTGAGACGCAGGAGGGAGTCAAACAAACCCAGGCGTGCTACTGGAGCGACCTGCACCTGCACCTCCGCGCACCTCCGCGCCCTCCCGCGCGTGTGTGTGTGTGTGTGTGAGAGCAATCCGCGTGGAGCTGAAATCCTGCCACGCACGCCGTGAAACGCTGTGACTCCGCTGACACAGATGAGATAACTTATCAACGTGATTACTCTTTTTAATCACCAACACAGACCCCGCATGCGAGGTGACCGGGTCGGACCGGGTGCAGCAAGTCCGTTGCTCATCTTCTAAAATAGCGCTTATTATTAAACACATAACAGCGGAGTTATGTGTCCTCAACTTTAAAAACAAAACCAGAGTTGTTAGTGCACTAAAAACAGCGTAACTCTTGGAAAAATGAGCTGGTGTTACAGCCAGCCAGAACTCGGATAAAAACAGAGCAGGTTTACTGCTGCTCCTGTCCTGTCTGCCTCTCCACACACAGTCAGCTCAGGGGGCAGGACACGGCGCAGTACTGCGCTGAAACCACGCCCACGCGCTGACACGCCCCCAGCGTTTGAGACCAAGGCAAAATCATGTTTTTTCATGATTTTTGAGACTTAATTTTATAAGGTAAACAATGTTTTTAATCAGTCAGATTTATATGGGTGATTAATAACACATATTTATGCCGTGTGACAAACACAAAACACAAATTTAATTTTACTTTACACGGTCTTTAAGTTTCAAGGTAATAAGTTGGATCCCTTCAGGGTGGGAATGGGACTATGCCATGGCTGCCCATTGTCATTGATTCTGTTCATAACATTTATGGACATCATTTATCAGTGCAGCCAGGGGGCATAGAGATTCTGGTTCAGTGGCCTCAGGATTCCATCTCTGCTCTTTACAGATGATGTGGTCTTATTAGCGCCATCATGCCATGATTATCAGCTATCATGGAAGTGTTTCACAGCCAAGTGTGAAGTGGCTAGGATGAGAATCAGCACCTCCAAATCTGAGGACATGATCCTTAACCAGAAAAGATTCAAGATTTCTCTCTTCAGGTTGAGGGTAGGTTCTTCATCAAGTGAAGGAGTTCAAGTATCTTAGAGTTTTATTCACGGGTGAGAAAAGAATGGAATGTGAGATTGGCAGACGGATTGGTGCAGCTTCTGCAGTATTGTGGACTCTGTACAGGTTTGTTTTGGTGAAGAGGGTTGTTGAGCTGTAAGGCAAAGCTCTCTGTTTACCAGTCGGTCTACCCTCACCTATAGTCACGAGCTCAGGGTAGTTACAGAAAGAATGAGATTGTGGATACAGGCGGTTGAAATGAGTTTCCTATGGAGGGTAGCTGGACTACTAGTTAGAGATAGGATGAGAAGTTAAGTTAGCTAAGAGAGACTTGGAGTAGAACCAATGCTCCTCCACATCGAGAGGAGTCAGTTGAGGCAGTTTGTGCATCTGGTAAGGATGCTCTCTGGGCCCTTCCCTAGGGAGGTGCTTTGGGCATGTCCGACTAGGACAAGACCCAGAGGAAGACCAAGGACATGCTGGAGAGACTATGTCTCTCGGTTGGCCTGGGAACACCTTGGAATCTTCCCAGAAGAGCTGGAAGAAGTGGCTGTGGAAAAAGATTTTGGGGCCTCCCTGCTCAAGCAGCTGGCCCGGCGACCCAACTTTGTAACAATTGGAAGATAATGGATGGATGAAAAATCTGAAAGAAAGAGTGTCTTAAGATGGTCAGGATGAATACACAATCAATGCGTTTCTACGCATTGACACTGAGTCTTGTGTTGAATGATGTTTACAAACGAATGTAACGTGATCACATGTTACAAATAACTTATGCACTACATTACTGAATGCAAATTTACCATTCAATGGGTAATTCCCGTAGAGACCACGTTGAAGTCAAGCAAATGTTTAGTTTTGTCCTTCATGTAGTTTTTGGTTTGGTACAAGGGAAAAGCCAAAAGAAGAAGGAGAAGAAGAATGTTTGGTACATCTGAGATGTACTTTTGCTAGTAAACTCGATACCCCACATTTCTCTAAAGGGAAGACCAGAAGACAAAACTGACAAGTGACACCATAAAACGTTAGTTCTAACCACTGTCATGACTAAAAAAGGACAAAGATAAAACGTCAGGGCTTTTTGGATGCTGTTATTTACAAGTTCAAGTTTCTTTATTATTTGCATCACATGTGGTGATATAGGAATTTATTCTATATATATTCTCTGCTTTCAGGAAGGCCCAGTTAGGATCTCCACATTGCTCTAGAGCTGTCTTGTGTGGGATTTCTCCTTCTGCCTGGCTTAGTGCGGATGCTGTCTGATCTGTAGTACAGAGTCCTGATGACTCCTAACTTGTGTTCCAGTGAGTGCTGGGAGTCAAACTGTAAATACTGGTCTGTGTGGGTGGGTTTGCGGTACACCTCAGTTTGCAAATGTCCTTCATGAGAAACTGAGACCTCACAGTCAAAGAATTCCAGCTTGCCATTTTTTTTACATCTTCTCATGTGAACTTGATATATTTACCCACAGAGTTGATGTGATCAGGGAAATGTTGGACATCCTTAGATTTAATTTTAACCCAGGTGGAGTCAACATATCTAAATGACTTGGTGGCGTCCCTGAAAAAGACGTCAAGGTTCTCTTTTCTACCTTCTCCATGTACAGGTTGGCAGCAATAGGAGAAACTGGAGACCCCATAGCACACCCATGTTTCTGCCTATAATATTGGCCCCCATATGTGAAGGAGGTTTACTGCAGGCACAGTTTCAAGAGTTAACACAGTTGCTCTGTAGAAAGTATGGTCCTGCTGCTCAGAGTGGTGTCTGATTTTAACCTTAAACTGACCATGTCTACTGCCTCATCAACAGGAATGCACGTAAAGAGTGATGTGACATCAAAAGAGACCATTGTTTCATCAGTCTACATAATGACATCCCTCACCTTATCCACAAAGTCCATGGTGTTCTGTATGTGGTGTTCTACGCTTCCCACTAAAGGGATTAGTACAGACACCATATATTTGGAAACATTGTAAGTGAAAGAGTTAATCGTGCTAACAACCGTTCTTAATGGGTATACCTTGTTTGTGAATTTTGAGTAAACCATACAGAATAGGGGTGGCCTTCCCTGCATACAGTCTGTGGTACAGAATACTGCAACAGCCTTATCCTGCTCCAAAACTTTCAGACAATCTAGCAACTTCTCCTTGTAACCACTTCCTGGATCTCTTTTCAGCTGTATATAGGGCAGTATAGCAGTATATAAGGATCTATGATATACAGTAAGATATATGCTAAACGAATGCTAAACGAAACGGTAAAAATATGCTAAAAGATATAAGATATATGCTAAACTCTAAATTTAAAACAATTCGGTAACTTAAACTGCAGCCCGAAAATGAGTCTGTAAGGAATAGATGGGTATGAATGAAGAAAACAGCATAAAATAGTCAGCAGCATGGATAATCAGCAGCACAGATAAGTCACATATTACCAGTTAAAGTGGCATTACAGTGAAATGTTGGATTTCCTGAGATTTAATTTTAACCCAGTTGTTGTCAACATACCTGAACCAATGACTTGGTGGTGTCCCTGAAAATGATTTCAAGGCTCTCTTTTCTACCTCCTCCATGTACAGGTTGGCAGCAATAGGAGAAACTGGAGACCCCATAGCACACCCATGTTTCTGCCTATAATATTGCTCCCCATATGTGAAGTAGGTTGACTGCAGGCACAGTTTCAAGAGTTGACACAGTTGCTCTGTGGAAAGTGTGGTCTTGCTGCTCAGAGTGGTGTCTGATTTTAACTTTAAACTGACCACATTTACTGCCTCATCAACAGGAAAACACGTAGAGTGATGTGACATCAAAAGAGACCATTGTTTCATCAGTCTCCATGATGACACCCCTCACCTTATCTACAAAGTCCATGGTGTTCTGTATGTGATGTTCTACGCTTCCCACTAAAGGGATTAGTACAGACGCCATATATTTGGAAACATTGTAAGTGAAAGAGTTAATCGTGCTAACAATCGTTCTTAATGGGTATACATTATTTGTGAATTTTGAGTAAACCATACAGACTAGGGGTGGCCTCCCCTGCGTACAGTCTGTGGTACAGAATACGGTCAACAGCCTTATCCTGCTCCAAAACTTTCAGACAATCTATCAACTTCTCCTTGTAACCACTTCCTGGATCTCTTTTCAGCGGTATATAGGGCAGTATAGCAGTATATAAGGATCTATGATATACAGTAAGATATATGCTAAACGAATGCTAAACGAAACGCTAAAAATATGCCAAAAGATATAAGATAAATGTTGAACACTAAATGTAAAACAATATGGTAACTTAAACTGCAGCCTGAACAGGAGTCTGTAGTGAATAGATGGGTATGAATGAATAAAGCAGCATGTGACGGTCAGCAGCATGGATAATCAGCAGCACAGATAAGTCACATATCACCAATTAAAGTGGCATTACAGTGATTTTTCTTTTTCTTTTCTTTTTTCTTTTCTTTACAGTGATTTTTCTTTTTCTTTTCTTTTTTCTTTTCTTTACAGATATTTATGAGTCTAACAGCTTCAGGGTTGAAGCTGTTCTTGTATAGGAGCAGGAGTCTGAACATGCAGGACTTGAATTTGAAGCCAGATTATGAGAGACCTGATTACGCTTTCCCAAATTACTCAAGCTCCGTCTAATATGATCCTTTTTTAGCCAGCCAGCAGGGGGTGCTTGTGTTTTGCTGCTTCAACTTCCGTGTTTACTGCCTGTCTCAATATTTCTAACACCGCAAACCAAAAAAAATAAAGACATTCATTTCAAATCACAGATTATTGCCTAAACTTTAATTACACAATAAGAACAAGTGCTTTAAAATTCACTTTATGTTTCAGTTTCTTTTTACAAAACCACCTTGAGATCATTTAAGGGACTGCAGTTCTCTTTAACATTCAGTCTATCTAATCATTGTAAAACAGGCGTGGTGATAAAAAAAAAGTAAATATTTCATGATAAAATGTACAGACCAGAGCATGTAAAAAAAAAAAGTCAAAAATCTGGGAGTGATAATGGATCCTTCCATGAAACTCAACAGTCATGTAAACATGATCGTCAAATCCTGTTTTTTCCAGCTGAGGCGTCTGTCTAAGCTGAAGCCCATATTATCCAAAAAGCACCTGGAGACAGTGATTCACGCATTCATTACATCTAGGCTTGATTACTGCAATTCACTTCTGTTTGGCGTCAGTCAAGCCACCATTGCACGATTACAACTGGTTCAGAACGCAGCTGCCCGATTTTTAACCAGCACACGCAAAAGAGAGCACATTACACCAGTCTTGGCCTCCCTTCACTGGCTACCGGTTCATCTTCGAATCCAATTCAAAATTCTCATGTATGTCTACAAATCGCTGAACAGTCTCGCCCCCGCCTATCTCTCGGATCTGATACACCCATATGTCCCTCCACGTGCTTTGAGGTCAGAGGATCAGGTACTCTTAATAGTTCCAGAAACTCGCCTTAAGCGCAGAGGTGACAGGGCGTTCTCTGTAGCAGGCCCAAGACTCTGGAACGAGTTACCGCTGCTCATCAAACAGGCCCCCTCCCTCTCGGTTTTCAAATCCCGGTTAAAAACTCACTACTACTCCATCGCTTTCAATGCCAGCTGATTTGTATTGGATCGTTTGATTTATGATCTGCAATGTTTTTATGTTTTTCGTGTTGTACTTCATTGTCTGTGTTGCCTGTTGCGTGTTTGTTTGTCCAGCACTTTGGTGTGGACTTGTTCCTGTTTAAAGTGCTTTATAAATAAAATGGTATGGTAAATGGTATGGTATGTAGGGAGGGGGGGATTCCACTTTCCAGTGTGTAAGCATTCAGTTTCCTCTGAGCCATCCAGCTCATAGTCAGGACTGCAAAAGAAGCGTACAGTAGTTTGTGTCCTACGTTTATTGTTCCACTTCTTGGTGGCAGTCCAGCTATGAACATATGAAGATGCGGCTCCACAATTTCACAAACATCTGAAAGTGAAATTAATACAAATGTTTTATTCAAAAAATGGATGAAACTTGGTTGAGTGCAGTCTGGCTGGAATCTCCAAACAGAAAGCAACAACTTTATGCTCCATTTAACTTGCATCTCAGTTATATTTTAGTGCCAAAAGTAGAGATGACTGATTTAAGCATTGTGGACCAACAAAAGCATCGTGACAGAGTAGGACCGGATCATTGATCTGTCAATGTTTAAAACAACAACGTAGAATATAAATACTGTACACATAAAATCAGTGTCAAAGTCATGTTTGCTCAAGTAAAATCCAAATTTAGTCTAAACTTATCATCAGCGAGTCGTTCTTTCCCTTATTTGATTAACTTTTTATCAACTGACAAAATAATTTGTCATCTATTTCCCCCATGAATACATAAATAAATGAAGAATACAAAACCGCACAATTTCTATTTTGTAACTTTCTCTATTCAAAAAGGAAGAGTGTGCAGCTTAAACTATAAAGTGCATGAACAGTTTGGGAACAACTTTCTCATTATCTTTCAGACAATTTAACAACACATTTCCTCACATGTAAGAAGGGAAAACCAAACATCCTTGTTGATTTAATTCTAACACAAATCATAAAAAAATAATTAAAAATGTAAACAGTGTCTTACCATTATGTGATGAAGAAACTTCATTTTCCAAAAGTACAAGAAACAGTAGGATTCCCCACAGCTTCATGGTCTCTGTTGAAATGCTGTTTTCTGGGAAGAATCTCTGTTTGTCCTAGTTTGAGATCTGATAAAGATCAAATCCAGCCCAGCATGGACTGCCCAGAGGGACTTTATACATTCACAAGTACACACTGTGCATGCACACTTAGATAATCAACCCTTACAAGTATATTTAATTTCATTATTTAAACCACTCTAAATTATAGTTTTTTTTGTATTCCTTTCAATATAATTTTGGTCAAACTTGTATGGATATTTGGTATTTAGAATTGTTGGTACTGCTGTCCCAGTCCTGCTCCACTGACAAATCCAGGAAGTTCTTTGTCCCTCAGACAATCAGACTGTTCAACTCCTTCTTGTACAGTAAAAAATAAAGCCTTGTAAATCTGTGGCAGCCTGGAAACTCATGTATGTGTATGTATGTATATATACATGTACATATGAGTATGTTTGCTTAGATGTATATGCATGTATACATACAAATAGGTTAATTGTGAATCTAATACTCCCTACCACCTTGTGCATGTGCATACTGTATACTCTTTTTCCAAATTTGTGTATTTCCAAATTTATGTATAGAAGGATCAATCTGAGTTTCATGATCTTTGTTGTGCTTTCTGAGAATCTCATCATTTGTACCAGTTTGAATTCTGATGGGGCAAAAACAAACAAAAAAAGTCACACATGGTCCATCCAGAGGGAGTTTATTCAGTCACACATTGTGGATTTGGTCACATTACATTACATTAGGTCACAAAGGTGCAGGACTTCAAGTGCTTGGGGTCCATTGTCCAAGAAAATGGTGAGTGTGGTAAAGAGGTGAAAAAGAGGTCAGGCAGGAAGGAGTGGATGAAAATAAAGTTTCAGGAGTGATTTGTGACAAAAGGTGTCAGCAAAGGTCAAAGGACATGCTTATAAGACATTGGTGAGACCACCTATGTTGTGTCTGTAGACAGAGACATGGACAAAAAGACAGGAGAAAGAACTGGAAGTGGCAGAAATGAGATGTTGAGGAGTGACAAGGATGGATAAGATTAGGAAAAAGATCATCAGAGGTACAGCACAGGTTGAACAACAGGGAGATAAAGTTAGAGAGGCCAGACTGAGATGGTTTGGACATGTCCAGAGGAGGGACAGTGGTTTGAACATGTCCAGAGGAGGGACATTGGGTATACTGGTAGAAGGATGTTAGAAATGCAGCTGCCAGGAAGAAGACTGATGGTACGTCCACACCTAACAGCGTTTCAACGGCAGGAGCGTCCAGTTTACATGCAAAGTCAATGGGGGACGCGGCTCCAGCCGCGTCTTGGCGTCGGGCGTCACGTCACGTGTGTGTTGAGCGTGCTGGAAAGCGTTTTACGTGCACGTGAACCCGCGTCAGCCTCCAAAGCACGCCTTGAACATGTTCATGATTTTGCCGTTCAAACATTCAAACGCCGTTCAACTCTCCCTGATTGGTTGATCAGGGAGAGTCGGGGGGAGGAGAGTCCCTATGTGATGCGGAAACGAGGGGACGGGCATTGCGCAACTATGTGATGTATTGTTTGTGGGACACAGAAAAAACCCGCGGAGTCATGGACTATGGAAGAGAAACTCATTGTAGCTGTGTGTTCGCGACAAGTCCTTCACGACCAGTCAAGTCTGCTCTACAGAGACAGAAATAAAAAGCTCCTTGCCTGGCGGAGTGCAGTGAGGAACTCCGTATACCGTTAAGCTCCTCCCACACACCCCGCCGCCACACCGCCGCAGTTTCGCGTTGGTCTGGACACCACAGTGGGTCCAGTGCGTCCACTTGCGTGCGTGACGAGCTTTTTTGAAGTTTAAACGCTGTTTGGCGTGGATGTACCAAAAGAGGAGATACATGGATGCAGTTAGAGAGGACATGGAGGTAGTTGGAGTGAGGACAGCGTGAGATGGAGGAGGATGACTCACCGTGGTGACCCCTGAAGAGGGAAAAGCCAAAAGAAGAAGAATATTGTGAATTTGCGTGAGTGCAGCTACAGCGTGCGCTCTCAGGACATGATTACCTGCAGTGTTCCGTCAGTGAGGACTGAACTTGGAAAAAGGGCCTTCTCCTACTCTGCTCCTGCTTCATGGAATATCTTACAAAAAGATCTGAAGCTCTCGAACTTGACTTCTCTAAATGGTTTTCAGAATCTGTTGGAATCCTGGCAAAAACCAATGCAGATTTGTTCCTGTCTTTGATTTTATACATATACCTTATAATGTTTTGCTAGTTTTTTGATACTTTGTTAAAAAAAGAATAATATATATATATATATATATATATATATATATATATATATATATATATATATATATATATATGTATATATATATATATATATATATATATATATATATATATATATATATATATATATATATATATTATTTTTTTTCTCTCTCTTTTGTTTTCTATTGTTTATTGTTTGATTGTTTATTGTTTAAGGAAATTCTACCATTGCTGTTCATTGTTCTTTAGTTTTAGCAGGTCGCTTTCGTAAATGAGCCCATGAGGTTCAAAAGATTTACCTGACTAAATAAAGGTTGAATGAATGAATGAATTCACATCAATTTTATTGTCTCATAAAATGTAGATTATGACCCTAAAATGCCTGAAATGTTTCTGATCTGATTGAAATGTTTTGTTTGTTAGTTTGTGTTTATGTGTGTTTTCTTGTACTCAGTAATCTTTCACTTATAGTTATTGATCACTGCCAATAAACTTTGTCATATATATATATATATATGACAATATATATATGACAATATATATATATATATATATATATATGACAATATATATATATGACAATATATTTATATATATATATATAAATATTTTTTTTTTATTTTTTTTTTACTTTATTGCTGAAGTTTTAAAATGATTTCTGGCTGGTTTTGGACTCAGTGAATGATGAGATTCCTCTCTGTGTTTTGTAGCACTTTCTTGGGTTTTGTTTAAATCTCAGAAAAAAAGTGTATGCGTTGTTACAGAAAAGCTTTTAAATTTAACAGTTGTTTGCAAGTACTGGACTTTGCAGGTATTGAGATCATTGAAAGTTTGATTTGCTGCGTCCGTCCATTTGAGTTCATATTGAGTATTTGTAGCTCTCCCAGTGGCTCTACCACTGCTGCTACGCTTGAGGCCTGCTGAACCAGGAGGTTCAGCCCAGGAACAAACAAAAGTACTGACACATTTTTGGTGCAGAAGCTTCAGCATCAACAGTCAGGTGGTCTGGACTGGAACTCAGGCCTTTCTTAGAGATAACATACCCCACTGCACTGGAATACTTGCTGTAATCTAAAAAAAAATACTCTTCCTTAAGTTACCGAAAAAATTTAAAATTTTCACTGAGATGTCTCTAAATCAGAGGTGCCCAAACATTTTCTACGAAAGGGCCAAATTTAAAATCTATGAGGGCTGCGGGCCAAATGCAATAATATAATACATGAAATGCAAATACTTCTTTAAGTAAAGTCCATTTATTTATTATACAGTTAATTAATCTTCCATTCTGTATAAAGTACATTACAGAACAGACTGCGTTGGTTGTGGTGGTGGGGGGATCTGGGGGTCCTCCCCCAGATAATTTTGAATAATGTAGCTGCCATTTCCTGCATTCCGGTGTATTTTACAAAGGTTTATTACAGTAGATTAACATGAAAAAATAAGTAAATTCTATTTTTGAAATCTCTATAGCATTCTTAATGAAACACCACTGCAGCTCTGTAGGTAAAGGGCGTTCGCTTCTGGAAAAATTGAGGTCGCTGACTCGTCAGTTGCCGGTGCGCCTACTGGACTGAATGACAGGTAGCGTGACTCATGCAAAAAATTATAGATTTTACTGAACCGTTTGAGACTGTTGTCTTTTATTCCATATTTATTCAACATTTATTCAGTATTTTGGTGAATCTAAGGTTTGAAAACTGTTTCTTTACAAAATCCTTATCATAGTTTCTTAATTTTTCAGAGATGCTGAGTTAAAATTTAGGGGTGCTCACAAAAGGTTTGTGATGGGCACCTACATGATGCTCAGCTTTTTCAAAGGAAATGTTATTCAGCAGCATGAAACTGCTGAGAGATAGTATGAAGTCTGTCAAAATAAAATATAAATTATTAAAATTTAAAAAGCTAATGCACAAATTAGTCACTCCTGCTGTGTAGTGTCATTACAGTAGTCATTGGTCCAACTTTCCATTTAGATGACTGAGTGTAAACACATTGATTCTTCAAAGTAAATTTTAATATAGTAATGAGGACAGCTTGGCGGGCCAACTTTGGCCCGTGGGACCCACTTTAGACACCCCTGCTCTAAATTATGCAGGTAAGATACTCCTGGTTGATAAAAGTTCCCCAGAACCCCATATCTAAAAATCTGAGCTATTTATATATAAACTCTTGCTAAATGAGCTGAATGTAAAACTGACTCGTTGATTTATTTACCCCAGTCCTGCTACTTTAACCCAAAACTGCATCCTGCACACAAATTAGATCAGAACATTTTTCTTTTCACATTATTACATGTTTTTCTTCCTGTTTCCTTTTACAGTTAATGTGAGGAAAATGTTTCACAATTGATCATTCTGAAGCGCATAAAGTTATAATTACGTAGCTCAAAGTCGTCCAAGACAAATAATCTCCTCACTGGACAAACTGAATGTGTGGATAATTTAGTCACCTTTTGCTACATTTGTGATTTAAACATTGACCTTACAGATGAATATTTATTGGTCCAAATACTTTGTAGATACATAAACATGACAAAGTGGTTAAAGGAGAGTCTCTTTGGAGCAAAGAGCATCAACTTCAGAGTTTGCAGAATAAAAAATAAATGCTTTTAAAGACACATTCTTGAAAATCATAAACTGACAAACTCAAAGTTTTTTTATAGACATTTTATAGATCAGTAAATATTTTCAATATGCTGATTGCCTCAAAACCCTTAAAATTGTGTATATGACATCATCTTCAAAATGTTTGTAAAATTAAAACATACACTTATTGGGAAAAAGCAGACATGTGTGCCATTTTATATTGTTTATGTCATTATTCTCTGCAAAAACATTAGAAACATACTGTAAATTTAAAGTCATACACAATAAATTTAACTGATACTTTCAATGTTTTTGATTTGAAAACAGTGGGCTTATTTTTCACTGTCACATAAGTCTCCCAGCAAAGGATGTTCAATAAAACAAACGTTTAACAAATTTATTTAACACTTCTGTCACAATAATGCACTTTGTAACCACAATATGTATTAGTAAAGAAATACTGTACATGGTTTCATTTATGAACTGATTGCAGAGAAAATATATCAGTCATTCAACATTTGTGTCAGGTAACATTTGATTTGGATTTTTTTTTTACTTTAAATGTGAATCATGCTGAGGCAGAAGACCAAAAGTTTTTTTTAAATCAAATGCACAGAACTATTGAATCACATCTTAATTGTGGTTTTCATTGACATGTTAGAGATGTTTATCACATCAACTCAGTAAAAGTTGTCACCCACACCTGGGCAGTTCCATCTCACCATCATTACATCTTCTACGCATTGGCCCAGAGACAACTTGTCTACGTATTTTACATTTAAAGGTAATGTGATCACCATGTGGTGGATATAACTTGTTTTCATAACCAAATGCAAATTCAATGTTGTTTTTGTTCATCATTTCAACATCCGCAGTGCATGGTTCTGTGAGGAAAAAACAAAGCGTTTTATTTGTTAGTTCAAAAACAACAAAAAACAATGTTGTAAACGTGATAATCATGTAAACATGATGTGTTTTGTTCTAAACAAAAGTATTGTAATCGGTACAAAACTAAACGCAGAGGCCCTGATTCAGAGAGTGTATAAACCTAAAATATGCAAAGACTATATTCCATTTTTTAAAGATTTTTTTTTTTCATTTACCCTTTATGTACACAGGTAGTCTCATTGAGTCACGAGAACTTATTTTCAAGAGAGACCTGTTTAGGGAGCAGATGGTGGGGGTTGAGGGCCTTGCTCAGGGGCCCAGAGTGGTGTGAATGAGGGTGGAGGCAGGTGTGGGTGTTTCACCTTTTTCCACCCATATTTTTTGATGTTGTCGGTACCGGGGCTTGAACCAGTGATCTTCTGATCACAGGCCCACCGTCTCTAACCTCTGCGCCACCACTCCCCCATAGATATTGTATAGAGTATAAATAAAAATATGGGTGTGAGTGAGACAGGTCCCTCTTGTAAATGAGTCCCCGTGGCTCAACGAGGCTAGCCTGTATAAATAAAGGTTGAATGAATGAATGAATGAATGAAATATATGAATGAAATATATATATATATATATATATATATATATATATATATATATATATATATATATATATATATATATATATATATATATATATATATATATATATATATATATATATATATATATATATATATATATATATATATATATATATATATATATATATATATATATATATATATATATATAATATATATATATATATATATATATATATATATATATATATATATATATATATATATATATATATATATATATATATATATATATATATATATATATATATATATATATATATATATATATATATATGTATATATATAAAGCATTTTAAACCCTTCCCACACTCTTGCAATATTCTAAAAACTGTTTCTAAACTCTAAACTCTCTTAAAGAGCACATAATGTCATGATTTCCCTCTCTCTGCCTCATCTGCTTTTTGCATCCTGCAAGCGCTCTTGGCCATGTCCACTTCTCTGCACTCAGTGCACTGCAGAGTTTATGGTATAGTATGGGCTGCACATAGGTGCAGAAAGAACCTTTTTCTGCTGTTCTGGGCTGCACAAATGTGCAGCAGGTGCTACATAATTTAAAATAATTTATTTTAAATAAAAATTCCATCCTGATTATGTGGCTCATCCATCAACCAGCCAATTGTGTCATGTTCAATCTTGTTTTGGAAAAAAAAAAAAAACGTGCAAACCAAACTGTTTTCCAGGTTTTCATACTCAGCAAGGTTTACAGAAGTCCTTTTGTTTCTAACATTAAATTATACATGTTAACTTAAATGTCTCATTAAGGGTCATCTATGTGATCAAAACATGTAACCTTCTTCTTTTGATTGTATTGGCAGTTGGTAAACTAATTTAAGTGCATTACTGCCCCCACTAGACTGGAAGGTGGATCTGGAGAATAACCAGGTAACCCTTGGCAGGATAGAGGCCTTTATAGGTCAAAATAGGTAATACAATTAATCTGCATTATTTAATATTAACATGTTAATATTTTCTCTTGGCCACGCCCTCGTCTCCTCTACTTCTCCTGCAGCTGTGGGCTGCACACAGGTGCTAAATAATTTAAAACAATTAAAAAACATAAAAATTCCATGCCAGTCATGCGTCTCATCCATCAATCAGCCAGTTGTGTGTCATGTCCAATCTTACTTTGAAAAACCGTGATGAGTGAGTCCACAAGAAACGAACCGTGAAGTAACGAGATTACTTTTTTATCAATACATTTTTGTGGATCAGTCAATTTCT
The DNA here is from genome assembly GCA_038048925.1 of Garcialebias charrua. Lineage (NCBI taxonomy): Eukaryota > Metazoa > Chordata > Actinopteri > Cyprinodontiformes > Rivulidae > Garcialebias > Garcialebias charrua. The sequence continues at coordinate 9,394 of JBBPBX010009019.1, read as the reverse complement.
GAGACCACATTTATTTTTACGATAAATTCACAACTTTTTGCAGCCTTTTGTATTTTTATACGTAAGTTGCAAAAGGAACAATGTTTCATTTAAGACATTTTTCAAAAACTTTATGTAAAATGTTCTACATCAGTTGTAATTACACATTATAAACTGTTACATTATGGTAGATTTCAAAAGGAAATGAGATACTGTTAACAAAAATATTACACAATATTCACACATCTGTGACTTACTGAGGCATCTGATCTCTCCAGTCCATATCCCTCTGGTGCAGGTTTTATACGGCCCACCCTCCATTGTGTAGATCAGCTGACACATGTATTCAACTTGTTCGTCTTGTTCATACTCTTGTTTATTAATTCCCACAGTGTCTCCATTTTCAAGTAGTGGTGGACTCTTACAACCAGAAGAACCTGAACAGCCGGCAGGGATAAGAAAAAAGTTTAGGTAGTATTTTGTCACATTAATTACATTTTTAAATTGAAATTTTGTTTTTTGGATGAGCACAGTATCCTGGAGGTTTTTCAGTCCGGCTCCAAAACTCTCCACAGCACAGAATCAGCTCTGGTCAGAGTTTTTAACAACATTCTTATGACCAATGATTCTGGTCCTGCTCGACCTAACCGCTGCCTTTGACACTGTGGACCACAACATTTTAATATCATGCTTAACAAGGGTATCTGTGGTACTGCACTGAGCTGGTTTAGATCATATCTGGCAGACAGAACCATGTGTGTCAACCTGGCTGGTTCTTAATCCTCAACTGCTCCTCTGTTTTTTATTTTATTTTAGTTTAGTTCCACTCTATTTTAGGTCCCCAGTCTTTATCTGTTTCCTTTGGGATAAATCCTCAGAATTCATGGGATCTTGTTTCAATGCTATGTGGACAACAGTCAGATCTATATGCCACTAAAAAAGACAGATGTCCCTCATTTAGAGCACTTATGTTGTGTCTTGAAGAGATTCAAAGCCTGGATGTCTTTAAGGTTTTTACATTTTAATGAAAGTAAAACAGAAGTGATGGTGTTTGATCCTAGTGGCTCCTGTGAACCTTGCCCTGTTGATCTGGACCCTCTGGCACCACATTTAAAGAAAACTGTTTCTAACTTGGATTTTAAAATGGAATGTCCTGAAGGGCATTTTGTTGTGGTCTTCTCTGGTTAAACCCTGGATCAGTAGTCGTGTGTAGGCACGTCTTTATTATTTCATGTTTGTAGTTTTATTCATTGAGTTACTATAGGTACACACATATAACCAGATAAGCTTAATGCTACTTATTGTATTGAGATGCCACCTATTGGTATGTTGTCTGATAAATGCAATGCACCATTTGAATAAGCTGTTTAATGTAACAGGAACTGTGGATCTGATTTGCTGTTGTTTGGCTGCCTCATGAGAAGCTACTGCTTAATACTGCTCCAGCGCTGGCTGCAGGAACACGGCTGCTTTGCCTATAAACTGTAGGAACCTTTTAAATAACGTTGCTTTGCCTTTCTGAGAGTCCTACGAGTATTTAGTTTTAATCTATTGTGTTAATTAACAAGATTGTGTCACCAATATGTGTCAAACAGACGCTGTTATAAAGGTCTTGACATTGACCTGGTTAGATCTAAGCTATGAATCTGAAAATAACATGTTTGCTGTGTCTGGTGAACCACAGTTCTCCATCCATCCATCCATCCATCCATCCATCCATCCATCCATCCATCCATCCATCCATCCTCCATTATCATCTCTTATTCCAAAGTCGAGTTGTGGGGGCAGCAGTTTGAGCAGGGAGGACATCTCTTTATCTTTTCCAGCTCTTCTGGGAGGACTCCAAGGCATTCCCAGTCCAGCATGTTTTGAGTCTTGCCCAGGTTCTCCTCCCAGTTGGACATGTCTGAAGCACCTCCCTAGGAAGGAACCCAGGAAGTAGTCTTACCAGATGCCCAAACCACCTCAGCTGGCTCCTCTCGATGTGGAGGATCAGCGGTTCTACTCCAAGTCTCTCCCAGATAACTGAACTTCTCACCCTATCTCTACGGGAGAGGACATGCTACATGATTACATGCTTATGCTACAGATAATTTTTAATGTGAATAGATGTGGAAGAGGATGGATACTGTGATTTATTCTGAAGATTTGTAATATTTGGTTTCACTGATCTGTCTTCCATGCAGCTGAGAGCTTCCAGTTGGTGTGGTGGCTGGTCCCAGTCAGTGGTGGCGTCTCCTTCCTGTATGCTTTGACCGCTGGGTGTCGTGTGGGTTCAACAGTGTGTGTATGTGTTCTGCATGGGTGTGTTGTCAGAGATGTCGTTTATCAGAAATTGCCTCCCTTCTGGAGCCTCAGCTGTATCTTGGATCTGCTCACCACTTGGCTTAAAGAAACATTTTATGACTTTTTAACTTTATCACACTTTTTAACCCTTGTCCAGATGGAACACCATCTCTAGTCTTCTGTAGTAAAACAAATCGGTGCCTCTTTGGGGTTAGAGAGTACATTGATTTTAAATACAAAAATAATACAACTTCTACAAACATATTTCCTCATGTGAAACTCACAGGGTGATTTTTTTTTCTTACCTGTACATGTTGGAGGTTGGTCATTCCACTGTCCATTTTCCAAACATTCAATATTTGAATTGCCTTGAATGCTGAGCCAATCATGCTGACAAGCAAATGTTATCGTGTGTCCTATAGATACCGCTTCTTCTTGTACAGGTGGGCGGATTTCTACATTTTCTGTTAATGTTGGGACTTTGCATTTTACTGTTAAAAAGAACAAAACATGTTTTACTGTTGAATTTACAATAAGGACAATATTAATAATATGATGAAAGCAAATGGAATGTGTTTGTCCAAATCTCGGGTTTTTCACATGAAAACTAGTAACTAAATTCTGTCCAACATTATGTTAACAAAAGAAACAAACAAAGTCTTTCAGATCCGATGTCAACATTCAAATCTAAGCTAAAGACAGAAAATAAAGCTGCTTGGCATTGTGAGGCCATGAGGGAACAAGAGAAGATTTACCTTCACATGTTGGAGGGGGGCCACTCCATTGTCCGTCTCCCAAACATTCAATGTGCTTCTTCCCTTCAATGAAGAATCCACGTTCACGACATTCAAAAGCTATTGTTTCCCCTTTACTGATGTAATAAACTTCAGATGGGATGATACGTAGACTTTCTGCTACCTCAGGAACTTTGCATGTTTCTATTTAGAAAACCAGAACATATTTTACTGTGAGGTAAAAAAAAAATACATATAACAAAGAAAAGCCATCTGGGGAGCAAAATTTGGTCCAAATTACAAGTTAATAACTGTAAGATCAAAAACTGCAAAATGTAGCTGTAAAATTATCTATAAAAATATTATATTGTAGAAAACTAAGAGATTAACATAATGAAGGATACAGCCCAACAGGCAGTAATATCACAGTAAAATTAGTGTTGATCAGAAATACAACTCTAATTTATTACAACGCTGCTTCATAAAAGTTCATTTGTTACATGAGCAAACTTTCCCACACTATTACAGAATCAGATAATCTTTAAATCTAAATTCAAGGTTAGACTTCCTTCTTTCTTCAATACTTATTTTATTTCTGTTTTCATTTGATTTGAAATACAAATAAGGTAATAAAATACATTTGTATTAATAAAAGCTGCAACTTAATGAAAGTGAACTTACTAGAGCAGGTTGGGAAGGGGGATTTCCAAATTCCTGTTTCTAAACATTCCATTTCTGCAGAACCCTCCAAATAATAATTATCGATGCAGAACAATTTTATTTTAGCTCCAGCATTCACTCGTTTGTTTTTTGGTGGAAATCCAGATATTTTGAGCTTCAAAGTCAGTTCACCAATTTCACAAGGAGGGGCTGAAAAAACAAGACAGACACAAATCAATGAACAAACAGCAGAGTGGTTAGAGCAGTCGTCCTCCAATGCAAGGGTTGCGGGTTCAAATCCATCAGCAGTCACATGCCGAAGTGTCCATAGACAAGACAATGAACGCCTCATTGCTTCCGATGTGTGTCCCATCGGTTTATGAACGTGATCTAAAGCTCTGATTAGTCGAATAATTTGCTCAATTTGCTTTGTAGAGATCTAGTAGTGCTGTATGAATGGGTAAATGGGGGCACATATTGTAGTGTAAAGCACTTTGATTATCTTGATTAGATCGAAAAAGTACAGTCAATTTACCATTTAGCTTAGCTAAAAACTATATTTATTAAACTTTGTTCAACATTTCATCCTACCTGGACATTCAACTGTTAATGTCCACTTGCTGTTGACACATGTTGCTCTGCCTTTATTTGGACCAGGTGCATTACACACATACTCAATGACTTCTCCATCCTCATACATTTCTTTATCCATAGAAGAATTAACTGTCAGTTTGAAATCTTGCAGCTTTCCACAATAAGCTGGAAAAAAAAAGGACAGGATATGGTGTTAATCTCATGTGGGGCATCTGTTGTGACTTGAATGTTTTGTCCTTTAACACAAATAAGTTTAGGCATCATTGTTTATGAATTAGTTCTCATTTAAATGTTATTTTTGAAAAACAAAGAACAGCCACATAGATTACTAAAGTATATGTTTGACAATATTAGGGCTGGACCATTTCCCTGAAAGTAAACTACTGTACTAGTTATACAGCTATTTTTCCTTAAAGTTACTTATAAAAATAGATTAGTCAATGGAAACGTCACACGGACTTTTCTGAGGGTCTTCTTTATGTACATACAAATACAGGTGATGTTCTTCGTCTCCCAATTTCCATCCTTGCATGTAATTGTGTCTTTTCCTGTCATCCTATAGCTTTTACGGCATTGATAAGTTACTGAAGTGTTTGACAAGTATTTGTTTTGAAGTGGCGTCTTAAGAACTGCATTTTCAATTTTAGGTGGTGAGCTGCAGAGTTCAGCAACAGCTGAAAGACACAAAAACATTTCACAACATTAACCTTTAACTGCAGTCTTTACATTACATTTGAAATGTATTAGTACTGTAATCAAGATGGCTCACGGCTGCAGATTGTGTGCAGTGCCTCTAAATCCCATGTTCCATCATTACAAGGTAGCTGGCCAGTCTCAGCTCTGTATCCTTCATTGCAAACAATCTCAAATCTTTCAGAATGCCCAGGATGTTTTCTGAGTCTTCCATTAGGAAACTTAGGAGCTTCTCCACAAAGACTATTTTCTGTAGAGCATGATTAAAATTATTAAAACTGTAACTCTTGTTATGAAGTGTCAACAACAAATATACAACTCTGCAACAAACACGAGCAAAAACCTAAACACGCAGGTTTATTATTTTCATTTCCTTAATAGAGCCACTCTTATATAATAAAAAATAATTTATTGTTCCAAAATTGAATAATTATTTGCAGTCAGTGCTGGGGACAGTACACAACTTTCAAAAACGACAGGTTTTGATAATAATTTGCATACGATCTAACAAGACTGGTTTAAGGTGATTTTTGTATGATTAATAAAAAACTGCTCATCACAGTTAATGAACCTGATGTTGGATCTCAAACTGCATGGTTTGTCAAACCAACAGGATGTATCAAACCCTTGCAAGCGTTTCTGTGGTCTAGGTTATCTTTGTCAGCACTCTTCCTCTCTCTGTAAGAATGGCACCCTGTGTGGCCACCCTGCATCTCGTCCTGTTTATTATTTAGATCTGTATCACCTGTGCATCCTTTCCAGCTGTTTAGGTCTGTGTGATATTCAGTGTGATATTCAGTGTGGGTTCGTCTTTGGGTACTATGGTTTCGTCCTGTCCTGGCCCCGTCTTGTTATCCAGTCATGTAAGTTTCGCTGTCATGTCAGCCTCTTTACTTTCCTGATTGAAAGTATAATTAATTTGACCCCCATTGCAACTTGTATAGGGGAGTTGAACATATCCTCAACCTCTCCTTCCATCTTGTGAAGTGGATAATTTGGAAAAAGTGAGGTACAGGATTCCATTGTGGCATCTGGATACATCTAAGCGTAAGAGGGGTCCTGTCAAAAAATTGGGTTGCCACATCAAAATCTAAGAAGGTTGCCACCATAGATGTCCACCCCTCTTGTAACCTAGATAACTTTTAAAATTAAAAAAAACGTCCATTTTGGTGTGTAAGAAAGTTCACTATTGATAATTGGGTTGCCAAATCAAAACCTAAGATGGTCACCTCCATGAAACAGACATCTCAACCATTAGAGGAAACTATGCTTTTTATTTTTATATTGCTTAAAAGTGTAATTTCCTCAATTGATTGGGGTGCCCTCGCCTGGTGGTGGAAAAAGTCTCTCTCTCTGAATTTCAGCTTCCATCTCTCTGCACTGCCACAGACATGCCAAAAAAATCTCCAAAAACATACCTCTCTTTTTATATACTTTGTAACTCCTACCAACTTGAAAATCTTGCACCAGACATTGAGGTTTACTTGAATGCTCTGTTTAATTCCAGTTCAGAAAAATACCCACCTAACTACAAGCATTCAATTCAAATCCTTCAGTGACATTAGCATTTATTGGATGCTAGGCACATGTGTTTGCAGTTGTGTTGGTCATCAGTTCACTCTAACTGATTGTGCCCATATTTGGCTTCAGAAATTCAAACATGATTGACTGATTGTGTCCGAGGACAGGCCAGGTCTGTTCTTCTCAAACATTTGTAGATTTTGCGACTTTACCTCTCAGAAACAGTTTTTTTAGTATTTATTTATTTATTTTATTTTAAATGCCAACTTGCCATGTCGACACTCATGCACAGCAAACTGGCAATTGTGGGTAAACTCTATAAAAATTGTGTAGTTTGTCCTCATCTTAAACCGTACAATACAATAGCTGACAATGCTACTTGAAATGAGCTATTACGATCTTATGCTGACAATCACCAAAACAAACAATAAAAATGACTTACCTATACACATATGGAAATCAGACCAATGGCCATTTGTACATTTAGCCTCGCCCCACCAACTTTTGGTAAAAAGTTTGTAACCTTCATCACAGGAATAATACACTGTGTCGATGAATGTGTTGACTGCAAATCCATGTGGAATTTCAGGTTTTGAGCAAGATATTATATCTGTTAATACAAGAAACAAAGTTTTGTTTTCTAGATTGCAGCAGTCAACAAATATATGAAAATCACATTAACCATTTTCACATATGCAATATACTAGCTGTTGGCTTGTACAGAAATTAGTTTGACAATTGTATTTGACTACCGGTAATACTGTCAAACAGTAGTGGTGACATTGGTAATAATCATGTGTGCCATGGAAGTTCTGTGGTTTGTTAAGTCACCTCATTGTCGTCCCGATTGCAGTGGATGAAGTGGTGGTCTTTTAATGCAAATGATTATATAATTACATATGCTGTGTTTTCAACAAATTACCAAAGATCTGTTGGTCAGAATACGTTTCTGATACAATCAGAATTATCCGATGTCAGTGTTGGTCAACGCGAGTTTCACTGACTCCTAATTTCTATGCCCTGATATTTTAAAATAATATTAAACCTGAATAAGGTAGATTAGAAATAATTCATTTAACAGAATCGCTAGATCACTCTGTAAACCGTTTTTAATGCAAATTATAATTATGGCAAATGTAAATGTTTTCACTCTTTTTGAGCTGCAGCCCGTGCACATACTGACACATTTTGATGGCTCGGGTCTCACATTTTTGTATATACCATAGTTGTAGTTATAGATTGTGTAGGGACATTTTTTAAATCCTAAAACCATGCTAGAAACACAAAAGGAATAATTTTTACAGTACATTTTGATAGTGTTTCATACCTGAACAGTTTTTGTGGCCAGTCCATGCACCTCTCTCACAGGTAGCTATGAAGGATTTTCTACCTCCGGGAAAGCATCTGTATGTGGCCTTCTCACCGTTTCTGTATGTTACGGCTGGCTCAGGGCGAACACATTAAATGGACAAAGGACACAAGAAGGCAGAATGTAAAAATAAAAAGCTTTATTGAAAACTGCCCGACTCCTCCCTCCAGGTGCGGAGTGCACCGTCTTCTGGCACAGGGCAACAAAAAGGGAGCAAAAATAGACAGACAAAAGTACAAATAATTGGTGGACAAGAGTGAGTCAGCCAAAAAGAATATAACGTCCCCAGCGTCGGCCCAACCCATAAAAACAGGGCCGTCGCAGCCTATCTGGAGACGGACTACCTGACCAAAAGGGGACCCTAGGGGTAAAAGAAAAACGATATAACTGGACTACTGATCTCACTCTGTCATTAGGCCAACAAACAAAAACTCAACAGCTCCAAGCTCCAAACAGCTCCAAACTCCAAACAGCTCAAAAAGCTCCAAACAGCTCCAAGCTCAATAATGTTCCTGGTTAAACCAGCTTAAACTAACCACACAGGTCAGCATCCCTGATCAATTATCATTAGCAGGATCCTAATGTCATCAATGCAGCCTTCAGCTACCCAGTGCACTAAGCACAACAAAAGTCAAATGATGAGCAAACATTCCTAAGTGCATCAAGCACAGTCAAACTCCACAAACAAATGAGCTGACACAAATGCAACTAGCAGTCAAGACCAAACATGAGCTAGTAGCCACACTTTAAGTGCATCTAGCAGTCAAGACCAAACATGAGCTAGTAGCCACTCTTTAAGTGCATCTAGCAGTCAAGACCAAACATGAGCTAGTAGCCACTCTTTAAGTGCATCTAGCAGTCAAGACCAAACATGAGCTAGTAGTTACTCTTTAAGTGCATCTAGCACAGTCAGGACCAAACATGAGCAATCAGCTACTCACCAACAATCTTCTAGACAGAAGATCAAACTTCCTGACAGGGGCGGGCGGAGAACACCCCACAGTACCCAAACAGTACTCAAACAGTACCCAAACAGTACTCAAACAGCTCAGCAACAAAGCAACCAAACTCTGAGCTCACAACACTCCGCATCCAAATACAGTCAACTTGAAGTATATATAGGCGTGGCTCTCAGGTGTTCCTGGCTGAACACACACAAGCCTGATCATAATCAGACTAATTAACCAACAAAACATGACTGCAGTCAACATACATAAGAACTAAAAGGTGTCAGCATTGGCAGCTTCCTCAGGATATGTAACACTGTAATCCTGTGATCTGCTGGTAATTTCAGCTTTTTCAAAGTCAGGACTTGGACAATATGTTGCTATGGGGAAGAAAACAAGATGAGAAAATATACTAATATAAAATTATGTCAGATACAAAATTAAATATGAATAGAAACAAATGTGTCCCCCCATGTGTGTGTGTGTGTGTGTATATATATATATATATATATATATATATATATATATACTATATATATACTATATACTATATATATACTATATATATATATATATATATACTATATACTATATATATATACTATATACTA
>JBBPBX010009018.1:41154-53917 GCA_038048925.1 Garcialebias charrua | reverse complement strand
TATATATATATATATACTGTATGTGTGTGGGTTTATTTGTTTTAGGAGTTCTATCTTTATAACAAATCTCTGCTTGCTTGTAAGGGTCAAGTGCATGCTTCGGTGTATCCTGATGCTAAACAGTCTATACTTCAGCTAATCCTCGTTAAGTACAAACACCATAAACACAATCATTTGCATGTGTCAAGTTATTCTTCAGACCTTGATGTAAACACCTTTGATTGAAATGGATCTCTCGGTGTTAAAAGCAAAGCTCCCTTTGTTTGTGTGCTGAAGTAGCTGCCTGCTTGCGAGCGCTCCCCGTGTGTGTCCATGTGGGCGCGGAGCATTTCAGCATTTAGAGGATTTCATCTGTGTGGCAGCAGGCATGTGAAGAAGTACACAGTGGCAAAGAGTGATTGACGGCGGCTATTAATGGGATTAAGTCCAAGTGGGCCGTAGCTCTCTTTTTGAAGTCTTGGAAGCTCAATGACAGGGAGGAGGAAACGTCCAGAAGACCTGCTGGGGATTCAGCTGAACACTGCATGTGTGTCCAGACTCAATGTGTGTTGCTGTTTGTTGCAGCTGCAGATTCTAGTGCATCACTGAGGGTGTGGGGGAGGAAGAGGAGTCGGAACCGAGTAATGAAATACCTGATTTGATTTTGTACATTGAACAAATTGTTTTCTTCTTACAAAGTACATGTTTTAAATAAGAGCTATGAAGCAGAAAATTAAAACAAATCACTTCTAGTGGTTAATAAAAAAAAAATACTTCAAAAAGGATAATTCTGTATTTTAAGTGGGGTTTTGTGGAAAGATTATACCATACCATACCATTTTATTTATAAAGTACTTTTTTCCTACTTCCGCACTCGGCAGAGCAAGTCGCATATCTTTTTGCTCCTACCCTCCCTAAGTTTTCCTTCTCCCTGCTTGCTTTTTGTCTCGTCCGTGACTCTTCAGCGCTCACTCGAACCAATTTGCGATGGATTTAATAAATTGGGCTGTTTCATCTATAGATAAGATTTTTTCCACGAAGCGGACCGGGCCAGGAGAAGCGGTCTGCCCCTCTGACACGCACGCTGTCGGATACATGATGGACTCGTGGGGACAGTGGCAACCCATGTGTTTGACCGTCTTGTCTGTCGAAGACGTGGAAGATTTGTGGATTATTGGGATATTGGTGGCAGCTGCTCTGTTTTTTGGCGTGAGCGGAGCTGTCTGTTACTGGAAGATCAGGAAGACTTCGGCGGCTATCGGCGCGCTGGCCAAACTTCCTGATCAGCAAGATTCTCTGATCCGGGCTGTGAGCTCCTCAACCCAGCTGTTGTACGAACTGAACCGCACAATGGGAGCGGCGGTAGACCACCGCGGACCTGCGGTGCGCTTTGGAACTCGTTTACAGCCGCCCGGCCTCAATCAGGGCACAGATGGGGGTTCGTAGCTTCGGAACCTCATATGATTCGGCGATTTTGGACCTGAACAGCACCTGGACTTTGGAAGGCTGCAGTCAAAAAGAACACTGTGGCCTGGATTGAAGATAAACAATAACTATCTAATCTAGTTTCTGCACGACCTTGGAAAAGAAGAAGGCTGTCTGCTGGAAACTATTCTCCTGGAGTGAAGCTGAGAGACCTTGCTGACCCCCCCCTCCCTCCCCAGAGGTCTCTGAGGGTGCGCTCGGAGGCGCCAAGCTTAACAACTGCTGAACTGTGCTATCTGAGTGTTGCTCACAGACTCTTTTGATCTCCTTGCATGTCGTCAAATCTGCAACAATGTCTTGTCTGGTTGTGCTTATTGCTGATAGAGTTTTTGGGACTTTATCATAGAGTGTCTTAAGGCAATCTTTGATAGATTCTTTTTTTGAATATCACAAATGATACCTATTGTGTTTTTCCTTTTTCCATATCTGTTTGACCTTCATCCGGAGACGGATGAGTGCGGCCGCGCAGAAGAACATGTCACGTGTTTGAATATGCTGCAGCTTTACATACTCTCCCTCTTCTGGACGACTGTGTATACATAATCACGTTGTATTAATTAACTGGTGCAATGTTAATAAAAAATCTCTTATCTCTTATCTCTTATCTTTAAACAGCGACAGGGCCAACCAAAGTGCTGTACAAACAGAAACAAACAGGCAAAGCGCACAGCAACACACAACAACGTAAAATCAAAATACATGTAAAGAAAGAAAATAATAGCAGATGACAGCATACCGGTAATGAGTAACAGTGTGATGCATACAGGTTCAACATAGATCATACAGTATTGAAAGGTAGGGAATAGTAGTGGGTTTTTAAGCGGGATGTAAAAACTTTGAGGGAGGGGGCCAGCCTGACAAGCAGAGGTAACTCGTTCCAAAGTCTTGGGCTTGCTACAGAGAAGGCCCTGTCACCTCTGTGCTTAAGACGAGTCCCTGGAACTGTGAGGAGCAACTGGTCTGCTGACCTCAGAGAACGTGGTGGGACATATGGCTGCAGCAGATCAGTGAGATAGGAGGGGGCAGAGCTGTTCAGTGATTTATAGACATACATGAGTATTCTGAACTGGATATGAAGGTGAACCGGTAGCCAGTGCAGGGAGGCCAAAACTGGAGTAATATGCTCTCTTTTGCCTGTACTGGTTAAAAATTGGGCTGCTGCATTCTGGACCAGTTGTAGCTGAATGTAGTCGAACACGAACAAATGAAATCTTACCTGTTGTAGATAACTCTTTGAACAGTTTGAATGAATCAAATTCAAATTTTGACTGGATTGAGGAGATAATGGCCAGTCCAAGATCACTATGGTTGATGAAAACTCTACTTTATAAACCTTTCCAAATCTGGTAAATTTGCAGTACAAAAAAATCGTATGATATTCCTGCCAGATGTTTATCTGTGTTGCACTAGAAGTGTTACAGCTAGCTGCTGCTGCTGGTGATAGTGGTGGTGTTTTCACTCGTAAATAATGATAAAATTCTAAGTATAATTGTAAAACACTAAACTGAAAGCTTTGTGTTGTTATTAATACAGTAGAGGTGTCCTGATATTAGTTTTTCTTTTAATTCATACAGAATACAAGCACTTCAGTTTGGGTACTTGCTGATACTAAGCACCGATACTGAGTAGTTCATGAGTTAGTACTTAAACATTACACAATGACTTTAGAAACATTAATTTTATTAAGAACATAGCAAACAGTCTACTGAATTAACATCACATGTTTATTTTACAATATCTCTAAACTGAGGATGTTTTTTACCACAGTTACTTGCAAAGTGGAAGAGGAACTGACATCACCAAGCCTAAATGTGTTATTGTTGTAAAATATTGAGGTGTTTCTATGAGTACAAGCATGAGTACTTGTTGCTAAAACTGGAACTGATACCAGTATCAATATTGGGACACCAATAGTTATTAAGATAGTGTTTGCATGAACTACTGTCAAACTGTAAGAGGGTATGAGTTGTTTTAAGATGGCACCAATCCACTTTGGCACTGGCAGCAGTTGAAGTATCAATTAGCTCATCGATCCATTAAGATTTTAACTGAACAACTGAGGTTGTTCAAGAAGCTATCCAAAACAGGTAGGATACTAATTGTTCAAAACCTTTCTACGAAACCTCACTTTAAAAGTCGTTGTTTCAACACATTTTCCAAAAACTTGTTTTAGTGCAAGAACATGCAGGAGAAGTGTTGCATGAAGAAACTGAAAGTAAATCAAACCAAAAGCATTTTAAGTAAGAAAGCACTTCTAAAACTGTTTGTGCTGAAATGAGACGGAAAAGTTCTGCACTAAACTGAACACATGAAACCATCACATTTCACAAACCTGGGTAACAATAAAACCTCAGTTCTAAAACTCTGTTTTCCTGTTCTCAAAGCAACAGAAAATGAAGTTAAATGTCTTTTGTGTGAATCTAAGAAGGCTGAGTCAGGTTCTCTGGACGGATTCTTCTTGTTGAAACGTTTCGTCTTTAATCCAAAAGTCTTCTTCAGTCTGAGGAGCTGCAACAAACTCAAGGACCTGGAATACTCCATCCAAAGCTGAGCAGTCGATGCACAGTCACGTGGTTGTGGGACGTTTGCTGTCACACACACCTTCATGGTCCAAATTAAGACAGATGCACAGCTCCTGGGAAATCACTCCTGCTGCAGTATACTGCATGGGTTTCTTCTCACCAGGGTCTCCACTTCGTCCCTGCATCCATCGCTTGGCCATGAAGAAAGCGCCACACTTTTCAGCAAACACCTCCATGCACGATGTGAGCACGTTCTCCATCCAGGTGTTTTAGGCCATTTGACTAATTTAGTGTTTAAAGTGTCGTACAGCAGAATGTCCAAGCGCATCTTTGCTGTAACAAACATGCCCACAAATTTCTGACCAACTACACAAAGCTCACTGCGTACACCTGTGTGAGAAAAAGTTCTGTCAACGCCTTGTTTTAGGAAGGGGCGGTCGAAGCTGCTCTGAATTTTCATCATGCAAAGACGTCAGTGAGAGCTGATTTTGGCACTTTAGTTTGAGTATGGCGAAGACTTCAATCTTATAAACAGCAGCTTCTCATCTTGGATCAATCAATTTGCAAAAGGAGGACCATCAGCCTAACGACCGATCGTTAGTGCCCTGATGGTTGTTTGCTATTCACAGGGGGCTGAGTGATACTAGCAATAACAGCACTGTAAGAAGGTGACAACTGAGCATGGAGGCCTCCACCTCATGATGAGTGGTTTCTTTTCTTTTCACTCCTCTCTCAAACCATCGTTCCTCTCTATCAAGGATGTGAACATCTTCATCCCTGAAAGAGTGACCTCTGACCTGGAGATGAGTGTAGACCACAGAGTCCTGACCTGATGATGTTGATCTTCTGTGCTGGGCCATCCTTTTGGCCAGTGGCTGTTTAGTTTCCCCGATGTAAGACTGATCACCCTCCTGACACTGAACAACATACACAATATTACTCCGTTTGCTGTTTGTGTTTGGGGGCTGGATCTTTGGATGTACCAGTCTTTGCCGTAATACATTTTGGAGTTTGAAAGCCACTGAAACATCATGAGATCTTTTGTGCGAAGCTCAAAGTTCCATAAATCTAACATGTAAATTTGACGTAACACAACTGATCATTGTTACAGCTCCTGAATACTGAAATGAAATGAACGAGCAGTGAGATGTGTCTCTTACCGACAGCGATGGGGGCAATCAAGGTTGAGATGAAGAGCAGGCATCTGACCCACATGGCGTCTGACTTGGACCTGGAAGTGGATGAGGAGGTGCTTCCTGCTGAGCCCGGACGCTCGTGTGCAGAGCTGGTTCTCTCACAGCTCGGTGGTTCCGACACCATACAGACCTGCAGATCGACACACAGAACATTTGCTCACTGGGTCGTCATATTTAAAGACCACCAGAGACAGAAGATGCACACAAAAATTCTGATGCAATTTATTGTGAAAACATTTTATGAAGAAACAGAATATTTTAAAAAGTAAATTCATTTGAATGTGGCTATGTAAAAATTGTGATGGAAAAAAACTGCATGACAGAATTCTAAAAGGCTGAATAACTTTTTTTAATTGAAGGTTTTTATGTTAAAACACATTCGGTAATTTGGATTTTTTTTTTATTGGGGCTCTGCGTACAAGATAAAAACAGTAATGATCTTACCTGCTATTGATAACGTTTTGAACAGCCTCATTTTTAGGATATAAAGTTTGATCAAAGCAAACAATGTTCTTGTTTTTAATTACCTTTTTTATGGCATCCTGAATGATTGTTTTATAACACTACTTTTATTTTAACTGCATTTTTACTGTAGTTTAATTATTATTGTTTATTGTTATTGACGTCCATACTTTATATGTTCTGTCTGGAACAGGTCCATCTTGTAAATGGGTCCTCGAGGCTCAATGAGACTAGCCTGACTAAATACATATTGAATGAATGAATGAATGATGATCTAACAAGATCAAAGTGGATTATTGATGTCTTCAAACAATTCCAATCCTAAAAAAGTCACAACAAGCACCCAAACATTTTATTACATACACTCTTACTTCACTGTCAGTTTCTTGTTGCAGCTAATTCTAGGTTGTTGTTTTTACAAGCCTGGATAATATCAGCAGAACCATTGCTGGTGCTGTCAGGGTCACTTCCTGCAGGATGGGTGTGTTTTTCACATGTTAAAAGACTACCGTATGTTCCGGTGTATAGGTCACACCTTTTTATGTTTTTTTTCCCAAGGCCTGCGACCTATACTCATATGGCTTGTTATCACTTTCGGTGAAACAAATGTTTAAATCCAGCTCATTTCACAATTACGTTCATTTATTAAGGAAAAGTTTAGCTCAGACATATATTTGCTATAATTTTTATCAAACAAATAATTGTTTTTAAGTGTTAATCTTCTTAAAAGCCTTGCTGTGCGCTCCTGTGGCAGACATTTGCAGCAGAGCTAAACGTAGATGCGACCTATACACCAGAAAATGCTATTCATTAGATTCCAACAGGAAGTTGTCTTTAAACACAGCAGTGAGGCTACCTATGGGACATATCTGGTTGGCAGGCCATAGACTGAGGAAGTCCTCTGGATGGGGATGAAATTTCTCACTTTAAGAAACTGGTCCAGATGACACGATTTAACCTTTTTTGCTGTTATCTACCTGGATGATTGAGCTTACAAGCTTTTTTCCTGCAGTAATGTCCTAGTATTGATACAGATGTACCCGTGACATTTTTGGGATGAGAGCATTTTGGAGATGACAGTAGTCCACACAGTCTTTGCTCAGATTAGCTGGTAGCACTTCAGTCAATTAACTTAAACACCTTTTCTAAAAACTGATGTTCAAACTACTATCTATCTTTCTACAGCAGATAACATATTAACTGTTCCACAGAACGCAGCTTTAAAAAAAAAAATCCTAGCTATCCCTTGAAATGAAAGATTAATTTTACTTGCATTAACCGACTCCAGAGGATTCAAAAACTGTTCTGATTTTTGTAACATTTCGAGAACAACTCTGCTGCTGCACGACGAGAACAAGACAATCTGTACAAATGCATATTTTACAAGACAGCCAACCATATGCCAGATAATCCATACACAACAAATCTGCGAGGGAAAACTAAACGTTAAATGCTGATGTTCTCGTGGAAATTCTTCTATCTGCACCAGGATCCACCTCACTGGGTATTCCTCATCGCCTTCAAAGTGTGAAATACATTGATGTCCCAATCTAATTGTTCATGTCACGCTCCATCAGCAATAAACAATTAGAAGATGATGGTTTCTGAGATATGTGGTAACAGTGTCAGACTGGTGAGCCTCTCCTACCATTCACTCTCTCTCGCTTGTGAAATGATTAGGCAGACCAGCCTTGTTCAACCACAGACTCATTCGCCCAACAAGTGACTCAATTACTTTCTCTCTGCGCCCTCAAAGTCACCATTTTTAATCACGGGGAGTGGGACATTTACACATTCACCTCTGAAAACAAAAAAGTGCATTTGTTTCTTTTTGTGGCTATACATGCAATGAACCTGGGTTTTGTTTTTTCAACTAAACATCAGCGTTCGTGGACATTAGGTTAAAGGTTATGCAAGACCTATTTTGTGCCCAAACGTTCCCTGTTCTCGAGGGAACCTGGACCCGGCTCCGTGTAAACACCCTCTTCAAGTTATGTGAGAGGGAGAGAGAATGAAAGGCAGAAGAAATTTGCAAGAACTGGGGACAGATGGAACAAAGCAGACAGGCTGAGCCATGGGAAATAAATCATGTGTAACAGAGACTATTGATCATTGTGGCCATATCATTTTGGCCCAGAAGAGGCCGAGACAATAGCGGGCCATCTCAATCATGTCACACTGTGGAGTCAAATGACTGCTTTGGTGCAGTCCTTCCTATGGATACTTGTTGATATCTACTGTTATCTGCGAACCATTTTTAGTTATTTGAAGAATACATCATTATAGCTGTAGCAAGGGCATAATGTATAATGTGAACGTCTCAAATAATTAAAAAAAACCTTCATTCGCAGACACAAGAGGAAAAGATTCAAGCAAGGACTCTACAAGAACAGACCCAAGAGTCACTGATGATAGCTGTCAAATGATCTTATTTTATATATTCCCTTTTTTTCTTCCTAAATATCTTTGAAATAGAAAATTAATTTAAGATTATCATCATAAAACCTCAAGCAAAACTCAATTTTAGCTGAGTCTGAACAGCAAAAGAGAAATTTGATATGCATTTCAGCCTAAAGTCAAAACATTTTATCCAGTCATTTCTTTTTAATTTTTATTTATTTATATCAGTCAGAAGTTATTTATTTGTCATTCCACCACATGTACCACATGAGATTATGTACTCAGGGTCCCAGTTACATCCAACAATAAAATGTAAAAGAAAAACGGTAATAAGATCTAAGATATGAACTAAGAAAAACATCAACAAAAAATATGCTAAGCACTAATAGCATAAAATCAATAAAATAACATATAATGTATAATAACCTTTGATTAAATCTTTTTGCTTTGTATAAGACTTTGTACTTTACTTTCATGCTTTGCTTTTTGTCTTTGTCTCCTCTAATACGTATGAAAAACATAACTTGTATTAATTATTTTGTCAAGAGTTTAAAAATGTTTCGTCTTTTCAGCCGTTTTCAGTGTGAAAATTATATATTTAGTTCTGAAGCTGCACATCTGTGTTTGCCTTCACTCAACTTTTTATTGTGGAAGCAGAAAGACAAAGTGGAAAATAAGTTT
This sequence comes from Garcialebias charrua, assembly GCA_038048925.1. Classification (NCBI taxonomy): domain Eukaryota; kingdom Metazoa; phylum Chordata; class Actinopteri; order Cyprinodontiformes; family Rivulidae; genus Garcialebias; species Garcialebias charrua. The sequence goes on along the minus strand of JBBPBX010009018.1, from coordinate 45,192 downwards.
AACTAATTGTCAATGTGGTGCAAACTCCTGAGGTGTAAAAAGTAGAAGTGTATGGTCTTCATATGTCAATATTATATGTACCGTGAATAGTATTTTATGTAGGTGCCATTTCAAGTTATAAACACACTCAATTTCATGTTTGAAGAGAAAATTCTGAGCTCAGATACAAAATGTACAATGGAAGTCAAGAGTTTGGATGTGTGCTGTATTATCTGTATAAAACGCATACATTTTGTCAATGTTTTGGAAAATTAGCACAACTCTACAAGCACATTACATAATTTCCCTTTAAGATTAACATTTCATCATAAAATCTAAGAAAAAAATTATTAAGATTAAGATCTCTGGGTTTTCTCGCTTGTCTGCTAAAATCCCACAGATGACAATGTGGAAACATCTGACATGTTTTTATTTTTATTTTGCTTAATTTGTTTGTCATACAGTGAAGTCCAAATAAAAGTCAAAGCAGACAAGCTGTACACTTATATATGTGTATGAATGTGTGTATGAATGGGTGGATGGTTGGTATTGTAAAGCGCTTTGGAGCCCCTCATAGGGGGCTGTAAAGCGCTATATAAAATAAGCTCCATTTACCATTTACCATTCAAGTAGAGGTCAATAATGTGTTAAGATTTTTTTTGTCTCCAAACCCTATGTGTCATTTTTCTCCACTTTTATTGTCTGTCCAACAGATCTCACTTGTAAAAGAGTCTTCGAGCCTCAATGTGACTTATCTGTTTAAATAAAGGTTGAATAAATGATGCTCAATTGTCCACGCGCACATCGACCTGGACGGGGCGGTGGGCTTCATCGCTGCAGGGTAGGTCTACCGAACCAGAACCGAGCCTGACCAGAACCAAGCAGCTGGTCTGCAGAGTTGGTGAGTAAAATGTTACTGTACTGTACAGTACATATACGCATGTTATTAAAATGACATAGGTTTAAGAGTTTAGAACATTGCAAGAGTGTGAGAAGTGTTTATAAAGCCTTAATACATAGAGAAATACAAAAATAAATACAGTGTTCCTATTTCGCAGTTTTTCACCTATCGCGGTGGTGTGTGGAACGTAACCCCCATGATAAGCGAAGGTCTACTGTAATACGCTTGATAAAATAAACACCCTATTTGATTCAACTTGGTAGACTGGTGAAGCATGGACATAAGAAGACATCATTCACTTCCATGAGATTCCTAAACACCAGTTAATAGAATGGTGTCTATGTTGTACAGTAAAATTTTCTGCAGTTATGTTTTAGTGTTTTCTTTTCTTGTCTTAATGCAAACATCATGAAGTGATCCAAAATGTCTGCAGCATACATTCTGCACAGTTTTGTTTCACTTACTAAACACAACCAACAGATGGAAGGAAAGTCAATGACAGAGGGAGGTTATAAATCCCCTCTTTCACAATTTGAAACAACCAAAGTTTAAAAAAAACCATTGCATGTTTTAAATCCAAACACATTCAGGTCTCCAAATAAAACCTGTGCACCTGACTCCATGGGAAAGCCATTTCATATCTACTAACAGTTGCTGACAAATCCCTAATGGCCCTAAAGTGATAGACTCACAATAGACTCGGATGTATTCTTCTGGCTTCCACTTAAATGACTGAACAAGCTGCCCCATTTTGATTGATTGGTCCCTAACTTGGTTGAACATGAGCAATCTGACCAGCTGTCCCCAGCTAGACACGGGATCCACACAGTAACATATGGCAGGACGCCACCAGTCACAGCACTCTGCTGTTCCATAATTCAGAAGTTGTTCCATCACCCTCTATGCTCCACCAGCACCTCGCCCGTTGCCTAATTAACTCTTTCATTTCCTCAGCGCTCTATTGTCTGTAGTGCATTCACAGACAATGGCCGTGTGATAGCCCGAAGCAACTCAGGAGTAACCCAAAGTCAAATTACTGTAGTGGCATGAATAATTTAGCAGGGCTGCATTCCCCCATATGCTCAGATGATGACATAAAAAGATGTTCTATCTACAAAGTCTATAATGAACAGACAATGGTAATCACCCCAAGCAACTCCTTGTTTTCCTAAACCTGCTTCCTTTCATTAACTTAATGTGTTGATTGGTTAAAATATTATGAATAAACAGGCACTAATGATGCTAATTATCAGAACATATGTGATGTGTTTACACTCTGTATTCATCTGATAATGGTGAACAGAAGCTCTGGCAAAATCATGAGCTCAGTGTTAAAACGATGAAATAATCAGCTCACATTGTTTCAAATGAGTTCAACGTTTCCTCCTCTGAGCTGGTTAGACTGTATCTCACCGGAGCCACAGCCTAGCAGTTACCAGCAGAGCAAATATCAGATAATAGGCAGGATCGGAACAAAAGAAAGACCCACCGCTGGAATTATATTATAAGTGGATGGTTCAAATCAGTTAAAGTTGGGTTTTGTGGATAATAATAATAATAATGAATTTAATTTATAACGCACTTTTCATTAAATCTCAAAGTGCTACAAAGTGCAACAGAATTAAATGTCAATAAAACAAGTAATAAAACAAGTAAAATCAATAACAGTATCAACTAAGATCAAAGATAGAATCATGAGGAGGCAGAGTATGCTCGGTTAAAAAGAAAGGTCTTCAAGCCGCTCTTAGGCCCTGTACACACGTAGCCTGGTGTTTGAAAAACGAATATTTGCGCAAAAAAATATCTCTGTCCATACATGTTCGAATATTTAAAATGTTTGTCTACATGTCCCGTTTTATTTCACCAGAGAGCGTTCAGCGTTGTAAAGAATATGCTGAACCCATAGGTGGCAGTGTAGTGCAGTCACAACCCTTCAACCCAGCCGCGACTTCCATCCTGTTATTTTTTCTTTTTTTTTCTTTTGTTTGTGTGGACAGACCGCAAGGTTGGACTACTATTAAATACCGTGTTGGAGTACAAAATTAATAAAACGCAGGAAGATGTCGACTGTGAATCATGTCAGAACAGGTATGTTGATTTTTTTTAGCACTTTTTTAAGAGCATTATGTGACTGTCAGCGCCGCAGCAGCTGGAGGAGGTGGAGCATAAACCTCCGGTTCTGAAGTCCACACGCAGACTCGAACGCGGAGAGTTCTCAAATCTCCCCTTTGGTCGGAGTTTTGTTATTATTCGTTTATAGTTACATAACCGGAGTTCACGTGTGGATGAAAGGCCAAACCGCATGATAAACTGTTCGGTTTTACTGATAAACGGCTACGTGTTGTCAACCAGTGACTGTGGAGCTCTCAGGCAGGGTTTTGTGGAAAACATGAACAATTTTGCTAGTTTTGATACTTTGCATTTCACTTTCTATTTCTCTCCTACGTTTTTTTTTTTCTGTTGTTTGTTGTTTAAGGAAATTCTACCATTGCTGTTCATCATTCTTTAGTTTGTAGCAGGTCGCTTTGCTAAATGAGCCCTCGAGGCTCAATGACATTTACCTGACTAAATAAAGGTTGAATAAATGAATTAATTAATATCTTCAGCATTGTTGATAACTCTTTGAATAACCTGTTTGTAAAGAAAAACATATAGTGCTGACAAGCTAATGGATAGTCTGAGAAAGGCCACGAGCAAAATGTTATATCAATACTTCAAAATAAATATTACGGTACAAATGTTTTGCCAGGGCTGTTTCAGGATGCTCCTCGTGTGCTACAGCTGCAGCTAGCACTATTTTCTCTTGCAAATGATCAAAGATCTAAGTCATGCCAAATAGCAATTTAAAGGTTTATGAAACAGTGTTTGCATTCATTCAACCTTTATTTATACAGGTTGATTGCATTGAGCCTGGGGGATTCATTTACAAGACAGACCCTGAATGAACTATCAAATAATCTTTGGGATTACTTTACTTTACTAGTTACTTTAAGACAGTATGCTCTCTGGTCTTGGACTAGCCGTTAGAACATCAATATGACTGTGGTAATAGTTTATTTTCCAAACTAAGATTGTTCAAAGAATGATCTATGGTAGGTAAGATATTTGTTTTTTACAGAACCACAAATAAGAACATCAACTGTAGCTGTAGGTCCTGT
>JBBPBX010009018.1:18924-30980 GCA_038048925.1 Garcialebias charrua | reverse complement strand
TATATATATATATATATATATATATATATATATATATATATATATATATATATATATATATATATATATATATATATATATATATATATATATATATATATATATATATATATATATATATATATATATATATATATATATATATATATATATACATATACAGTATATTTATACATATATATGTACGTACCCAAGTGATAAAACCTTTGGAATTAAACTGCAGTCAGATCAGTGTAAAGGTCTGTACACTGCACATCAAACTCAACCTCTGTGTTAGACAATCTTTGCATCCAAGGAGGCTCCGGCTTTGACCGGAGCACTGCAGTTTCCGCATGGCTGACTAACTGCTCCGAGGACATGTCAAGAAATCCAATGCACTGAAACCACCCTGAAAATCCTCCGCCAGCGACCTCATGTGTAATGCACATCCGTTTGATTCCTTCCACCTGGTGGCCAGGCACCACTTTCTGTTTGGTTCCACTCTGAACTTTCATGTTATTTCTAATCAACTCTACATGTGTTACCCACCTCATGAGATGAGACGGGCTGAGGTGGAAATATGTGAAGAAGAACTGAGAGGGGAGGAACAGCAAAAAAGATGAGAGTGTTGGGAAATGAAGAGAAGATAAAGGATAAGAAAGGACAGAACAAGATGGAGGAGGATATTCAGAGAAGAAGCTAGGAAGGAACAGTACTTAGAAAAACAGTGTTTAAAAGATGGATGGATTAAACAGGAGTGACATTAGTGTGGAGTCAGGGCAGCAGAAGACGGTGAAAATATATGAGATTTTTAAAGCAAATTAATAAAGCACTAATTTTTATTTGTCTGTTAATGTTTTTTTAATCAATATAATTTATACAACAGGCCTTCAAACATTGGATAATGACACACTGCGTTTATTTTAAAAAGCAATGCAACCTGTCAAAACTGTATAATGATACTTCTCTTTGAGTGCCACAAGTTAGCAAAAATTTATATTTTCTGTGCAACTTGTTAAACAATTACTGTATATGCCTAAGAACCAATTTTAAATAATAATATATAAGTATGTAACATAAAACCAAGAAAAATTATGATTTTAAGCAATTAATTATAGCTAGTTACAGCTAGCCATCTGCAGCACTGATACCTTTGATAAAGACGTTTTCCCCAGGTGGCCTGTAAAAGTGAAATTGAATTTTCAGTTTACAACTTAGTCTTTATTGCATTAATATATGGCTGTGTTTATATTTATAGTAAATTGACTGTATTTATATAGCACCTTTCTATCTTATCAAGACACTCAAAGTGCTTTACTCTACAATCTGTGCCCTCATTTACCCATTCATACAGCACTCTACCAGTAGATCTGTACAAAGAATATTCAGTGCTTTATCACATTCATACACCAATAGGACACACATCGGAGGCAATAAGGGGTTCAGTGTCTTACCCGGGGACACTTTGGCATGTGACTGCTGGTGGATTCAAACCCCCAACTCTTACATTGGAGGATGACTGCCTTAACCACTCAGCTACAACAGCCTCATAGCTGATAGTAATCATAAATAAAAAGCAAAACAATAGCATATAAACTACTGGTAGCTGTGCTATATTGATGGGGCCGAGATAGGGTAGAGGTAGGGCAGCTGATCCAGGACCCAAAAGTCCAAGGCTCAATCCCCAGCCATTCCCACCCATCTTGGTGTTTCTGAGCAAGACAGCATATTCCTAATTGCTCCCTGGGCGCCTACATAGCTGCCCACTGCCCCACCTGGGTGCAACTCAGATGCGATGGGTTAAATGCAGAGAACCAATTCCATCATTGTGTGGGAACATACAACGATGACAACATATAACACTTTATTTTACTTTACTAAAGGCTAACTAGCTAAGCTATGATGCTCATTTAGGAAAGAGGAAGCACAACAGTTTGCACGAGGAAGATTTGTTTTATAACTTTTCCTTAACTTTTTTTAAAATCTTTGAAACATACCAATAACAAACCAGATTTTTTTTCATTCTTGCAAAAAAAAATATATATATATATGTAAAAAAATGATATCCAACCAGGTAATTTTGGATTGAAATCTTAAAAAGCTCAAAATTGTTATTGATTTGTTTGCATTATGCAGCCTTTTATTGTAGAAAAGTTATCATGATTCACACACGGCGTGACATTTAAACTAAACTTGATAGTGTTGACACGGCTGAGTCCTATTCTCCTTTTACAACAACCTCCAATGATTAAAACCAGTGCTGTGCATGAAATGTGCTAAAAGTGCAGCTTTATTAAACACGCTTATGTTTTTGCTGAGCTGTGAAAATTAACGTTGTAAGAATGTGAGCATCAGCATCACTAACGGAATCAAGACATTTAAGAGCTAGAAAGGAAGTTGGCTGGAAGTTTATTTTATTAGGATAAAGTAGCAGCATGTTGTACCATTTTAACATTACCAGTTCATAGAATATTTGTTGACTTCTCTATCTTATCTAACATGCACTTCAAAACATCTGTCTGGTTATAAACTCAGCGAAGATACATTTATTTTTCCCCTGCTGTCATGTTTTTAAGCATTTGAGACCATTTTCATTTTGTCAGCCACTGTAGAAACAAGACAAATGAAACAAAAACCATTAGGGGAGTTGGCATGCTCACATGTTGGCAGGCTTGAAAAGTAAAAAAACATACAAATACCCCAGATTTGAAATGGAGACATACATGTCTGGTGTATTATTTTTCATTCGTTCCATAAACAAACTCAGATTTCAGTTAAGATGATTGAAAGACTACCAAGCCTGAGTCTCTGCACGCATTATTAAAATAAAAAAAATAAAAAAAAAAAAAACACTGTCCAAAACAAGATCATTTTCACAACAGCTGTTTAATGAAAACTACCGGTATGTCCTGCACTCTTGGCCAATATCACGTGGACACACAAAATCAATTTAGCAATACAATAACATTTATAAATGCACATGTAAACCTGGCAACTACAAAACAATGAAAATACAACAGTTATAAGTAAGCTGATGTCTAAAACAAGCAACTGTGTCACATGAAAATATATATTTTAGGTCTACAGTCACTCACTTGAACGCGGGCATATGCAGCCTTTTGCATGGCAGAGCAAAGTAACCCATAAGGGAGAAGTTAATGGTTTACAAAACTGCCTCTGATACACTCAATTATGTCAACGAGAGACGCAGTGATGTTAATTCTGCTGCCACCGCCGTTGTTTTCCTCCCTTTGATTCATCTGTCGTCTCCTTCATACCACCTTCTCTCTCCCACATCGCCATCTCCCTCTCCATCACAGCGCTCCAAACCCAGTACTGTCAAAATGGATCTGTCAAACCGTGCCTTAAAGCCAGAAGCAAAGTCTGTGTGCACAAACAATTGTATTTGTGGGAGAAGAAGAGAAAATTGTCCTGTACAGTATTAGGAACAGCCATATCATTAATGGATAATGCTAGATTGAATAAGAGAAAGGCAAACATGCATGAAACATTCCTTATCTTCAAAAAACAAAAAGGCTTTGCCAGCAGGAGGAAATCTTCAAATATCAGTGTAAGGGATTTTGTTTTGGAGCTTCTTTTGACTATTTTTCAGTTCTTTTTTGCGTTTAGCTCCATTCCCTCTTACCTATTTTTCATCACTCACTACTGCCTACAGTCCATTTCTTTGCTTTTAAAATGTCTTCCCTGTAAGGCTACCTTAAACTGTCTTTTATCTCATGTGGCGTTTGCTGTCCCCTCCATTATCTGCCAAATCAGTCTCGTTATCGCTGTCGTTCTGCAAAGATTAGGAATGTTTACCATCTTCATGCGCTTCATATCCTTTGTTTTGCATTTCAAACTAACCTCATATGAAAGACTTGGAGATTCATAGGGCCTAAATAATGAGACTCCTCTTCCCCTAATAGGAGATCCAAACACTGGCTCAAGATTCCGCAAACCTGCAAAGATTTGCGTAGAATCAGCAAACTTTAGATCTCGGTGATTTAGTTAGCTGGAGAAAGTGAGTTCTGCATAAGGACCAAACCGTTGCCTTTGCATTACAGGGCAGATATGAACTTTGTGTATCAGACTCTTGAAATATTTATTCAAAAGGCCTTTCTGGGATGCTTACCGGGCTCTTCATAGTTTAATAATACATAAGCACCAACATTGCCATATAAATATAAAAAGAGGCACTTAACGCTGGATTGTCTAACTGCCCGAGAAAATGGCCTTGGAAATGCAGACAGATACACCAGTGTGGAGAGTACATTCATTTTCAGACCCTCACCTTGACTTATGCATAAGAAAATGTAAAGTAGGACATATAATAATTTTTTTCACGCTCATACTATAGAGTACATTACGATTGTTTTGAGCCACTTTGACGGCATTGCTGTTCAAAGCAGGGATGTGACTAAAACATCTCATGGCACATGTCCACAGAGATATGGGAGCATTTGTCAGTAAATACTTTTGTTTGATATTACATCTTTGGTTGTCTGAAATGAAAGTGGCAAATCTGAATGGAATAAGAGATTTTCTTCAAAGTTGGCTGGGATTGAGGAGGCACAGTGGTGGGCCACAAATGCACCTGGAACATCAATACACAAAAAAATCAAGACCCATTACTGTTCCCTGCTGGGTCAAACTTTATATTAAGGCTTGCAACAAAAAATGGATTGACTTGTGTTTATATTGAAGTTCTAGTACTCATTAGTTCAGTTCAGATGTTAAGTTCTCTTACATTGCCAGACAAGTGTAAAATATACAGTATTTTAGATAAATTTACTAGCAAAATAAAGCATGAATGTGATACACTACACACACACATACAATACAATACAATAAAGTGTATCATATTATAATGTATTATTATATGCTGATCTCCTATGCATTAGGATACAATAAAAAAACATGACAATGCAGTTAACAATTACTGTATATGATATAAATAATACTGTATAATGCAATCTAATACATGATTTATGATATGATATTTTATATATATATATATACTGTATATATATATTTAATTATTATTAAATTTATTCATTTTACATAAAAAATAAGAAAAAACTTTTCATAAATATGTGAAAGAAAAAATACATAAAATGAAAGGTGGCAGAAAGAAGAAAAATTCTTATTATGTCTGCCCCTTTTTTCAAAAACAAAACAATTTCAAGCAATCAATTCAAACAATAATCTTCCAGAAATAACAGATGAAAAGCGTAATTTTCACACATCAACGATAACTACTAGTACATTATACGCTTAACTAAAGCTTTAGTATTTTGGTAATAGTTTAGATTTGATAATTTTTTAAAATTTTATCACAGAGTTAATATATTTAGCATCATTTACCAAAACATTCCATAATTCCACTCCCTTTATTGAAATAAACCATCCCTTTAAACTAGTCCTATACCTTGGCATTACAAAAATTATGTGATATATGATATTATATGACATGATATAATATACAGTATTTGATATGATACAGTATATGATATGTCATCATATCATCACTTGCTCCACTGATTAGACATCTATGATCATATCATATATCATATCATATATAATATCATATCACATCATATTATATATGATATATGATATGATATATTATATTTTATATTATTTGATGTACAGTAGTCCCTCGCAACTTCGTGGTTCGACTTTCGCGGACTCGCTCTATCGTAGTTTATGGAGTCCAACTTATTGTACTGGGAATTTTTTTTTTACTCATGTTTGTGGACTGTAAATTAATATCAGTGTACTCGTGGTTGCGAAAAATTTATTGACAAAAAAATAATAGTTTGGACAGGTGCTGCCATTTCGTAGTTTTCTTTCAATACAGTAATTATATACTGTAACACCAGTCCAAAAGAACTTCATTGCCCACAAGGCAATAGTGCACTTCCCAGAATTCAACAATACTTCCAGCCTGGTGCCAAAATGGAGGGAAAGTTTTTATCAAATCTGAACCTGACAAAAATGTTCAGCCATTATTTATAGTGACTTCAGCGCTCAGTGACTACAGAGAGATGATCAGAACTGGACCAAAACCGGACCAGCCTCTTTGGTCAATCTGAGTGCTGTTTGCCCACCCAGGGAGTCTCTCATGTGGGGGAGATGTTGTTTGGAGGTCCAGTGTCATCTCCACAACTCACCCAGACTTTTTTCATTGGATTTTTATGGATTTTTTTGGACTCTATCTGGACCATTGTGTAGTTTTGTGCTGGCTATCTGAAGGTCAAGCTCTCTATAAAAGCGTCTAGTCCTCAATGGCCGCAGAGAGCCAATCAGAATCTGTCCAGAACCAGACCAAGGCTGGTGAGTCCCCATATAAAATTTAGCAGTAGCTACTGTGCAGTACGTAATGTATATATGTATGATTTTAAATTTAGCCGATTTAAGCGTTTAAAGGACTGATTTTGGGCTTTGTTGTTGCAGGTTACGTCTGCAGAAACAAACTCTAATGGAACCGAGTTGGACCGCTATTGCTGTGTTTTGCAGAGCCTGTGGAGTAAAATCTTGTACCTACATATACTGTACAGTACTGCAAGTATGTTGTTAAAATGATGTAGGTTTAATAGTTTAGAACATTGCAAGAGTGTGGGAAGAGTTTGTAAAGCCTTAAAATATTTATAAACACTAAAATAAACATTATGTCCACACTTTGCAATTTTTGAATTATCGCTAGAGTGTGTGTGTGTGTGTGTGTGTGTGTGGTGGTGGGGGGGAGACCTAACCTCCACGATAAACAAGTGACTGCCATATAAGGTATACGATACATGATATAGGATATATGACATGCTTCAATATGATACATAACTAATATATATGATATACTGTATGACAGATATATGACAAATGATATATGATATAGAAAATCATAAATGATTGATATATGATATATGATCATAGATGTCTGATCAGTGAAGCAAGTGGAAAAGCTACACACCCATTTTTTTAATGTGTGTAAAGACTTGTGGTTTTGCTAAGATTTCTACCCCCTACTGACTACAAATGGTCATGTCATTACTCCCTGCAATGTGACAAACATATTTGTTCTTTTAAAAAAAAAGTAACATGTATGCTTTTATAATGGTCATATAATGACATCAGCCTGGAATGAATGCAGGTGTGTAAGACCCACTGAGATCATTTTGTGTTGAAAAGAATCCAGGCTAAAATCCAACTAAATTTGACCTTGAAGTAAAAGTTTTGTAAATGTCTATGTATTTGGTTTAAGATCTGCTTTTAACCACAATGGGTTGACAAAAGAAAATAAGCAGCAGATTAACTCAGATGTTCTGTTTAATAAGTCCTCTGTGTGCTCCTCTACACTGAACAGTCATGTTTTGTCAATAGCATCATTCACCAGATTATGGACAATATGTCTTTCTCAATAAATAACATTTGCATATGCCTAATGTTGCTGCCCCCCATTTTCTAACACATATTATCAGGCACTAGTGTACAATATAACACAATACTATGAAATACTGTACAAGGCAACACAACACAATGCAATATGATATGACATAATATGATTTAATGCAATATACAATATATTACCATCAGATGCAGTGGAGAACAATTTGATACAATTTAATTACCTGTACCGTTAATTAAATTTGATTTGAGCTCTGTGAAGTCTCAATAATAGCTTTCACAGAAAGCAAACAATGTGCAAAATTGCACCATGCAGGCTTAATCTACCAGTAAAATTGATTGGTCAATTCTCCTTTTAAAATTATGTATACTGTACATGTAAATTAAGGTAGAAAAAATAACTGCATCAGCCAGTTTGTTAATGATTTCTTTGAACGTATCTGAAATACAAGCCTATAATGGCCACAGTTCAGTGATTGCAGGGCAATGCTGTTTATCTGCCGTTGCAAAGACAACTATTGCATTTCTGATAAGCTCTATCCATCATCTTCCTAAAATTGATGACACAATGAGCTCCTGCAGAATGTATGGGTGGTGATATTGATGCAATCAGTGAGGACAGCAAAGGTAAACACATGGGCTAAATGTCAGCTATGGTGATTGTGCTGCCACAGTATCACCTCGGGTGGGGGATCCAAATAGCCAAAATCAATAACCTAATCATTTCATATTCAAATCACACAGAGTTGAGGTCTGGATCTTATTGCAGTTTCATATCCCTTGTGGGCTGATGTATTCTAATCAGCAAACTAGAGTGGGCAGGTGCATTGAAAATACAGTAATTCAACAGAGCCAGAAGGGGGGTTAGACTGGGTGTTTATCATCTCCTGTATGCACTGTTCAACCCAAAACATGCAACATAGATAAGGTAAAGTCATTCTGGACTGTCTTTATTCCATTGTCTACTTCTTATTACCCGTAGTCATTAAAGATGGGTGAGCATGTCAGTGCCTGTGTGTATGAGTGTGCTTGTTTGTTTGTTAGCAGAATATTGCATGAACCAGCAGATGCATTTTAATGAAACCCCAAGAAGGTAATCACTTTATGTATATTTACAACTGATTAACTTTTAGAGTCAGCTCAACTGAAGATGGCTGCCAGAAATAATCAGAGTGATCATATGCAAAAATAGCTAAGACTCAGTTCTTTTTGAGGATACTGAACTAGAATTTGTCATGGTAGTAGCTGACTGTCATTCCCTACATGTACTCTAAATACTTACAAATCACGTGAGCTATTTGCTTAAACTTTGGCAACAACTGAACCTTGAATGGCTGTTAGCAAAATATCTCATGAACCACTGCACATATTTCAATTAAACTGTCAGACAGTATTCTTCAGATGCACTTACACATCCTGCTACAAGTACCGGCCGTGGTGTAGTGGTAATGGCAGTCGACCCCTGATCGGAAGGTTGGAGGTTCGAATCCCGCATCCGCCCACCATGTGTCGTTGTGTCCCTGGGCAAGACACTTAACCCCGAGTTGCTCCCGGTAGGTCTGGATGGCGCCTTGCAAGGCAGGCTACCACTACCGGTGTATGAATGTCTGAATGAATGGGTGGATGGCTGGTATTATAAAGCGCTTTGGGGCTCCTCACAGGGGGCTGGAAAGCGCTATATAAATAAGCTCCATTTACCAATTTTACCTGGGTGTCCACATAGACAATAAACTGGACTGGACAGCTAACACCAACGCCCTCTACAAGCAAGGGCAGAGTTGCCTTTTTTCTTCTGAGGAGACTCAGGTCCTTTAACGTCTGCAGGACCATGCTGCAGATGTTTTACCACTCGGTGGTCTCCAGCTGTGGAGTGCTGGGGCAGCAGGGTGAAGAAAGCTGTTGCCAACAGACTTGATAAGCTCATCAAGAGAGCTGGCTCAGTTCTGGGAGTGGACGGTGCTCCACAGAACAACATAGGAAGCCCTTCCTCCCTGTGGCTATCAAACTTTTCAACTCATCCCCCTTTCTGTACATAGGACAATAAACTTAATCCTGCACCACTCTAAACACTTTAAAGTTTCTGTCTGCACCTGACATGTTTTAAACCTTAATGGTTTATATTTTTATATTCTCTGTTTTTTTATATACAGTATCTTGTGTGATTCATTGTGTATGTTCCTTTGTACTTGAACTCTGGCACAACAATTTCCTGCGGGATCAATGAAGTTCTATCTTATCTTATCTCTTATCTTGCATCTACAACTGACGATAAACATTTGGAATCAACTTGATTCATGATGGCTGCCACATCCAATCAATCTTGACAATTTCAAACATTGCTATATACTTCAGTCTACCTTTTCAATATCAGACCCCAATTTAGTGTGGTAATAGCTGAGAGTCATCTCCATTACATGCTCCATGCACTAACAGATCACACAAGAAACTTTACATGCAAAGTAACATGCAATCCTTCAAGGAATGCTAGTTTCATTTTACAATATGATAATCTGATATCCTTAAAATTCTCCAGTCAAAAGTTTCATTTTTAAAAAAGTACAAAAATACTGTAGGTTTTATACTATAATGTCAGAAAGTCTAAATCATACTAATCCAGGGTGTATGAAGCCAACTCTACTTCTTGTTCCATCCATGCATTATTGTGCCGGTGAGAAATATTTGATCAAAAATTCAGTTTTTTCTGTTCAGATCTTATATTCAGGGTTTAGCTTGAGGTCTCAAATATTGATTTTTTTTTCTCATAAATGTAACGTTTCTAGCTAAATTCACACTCCAACAACAGGAGTCCATTGTAAGGATTACATGTATGAGGATCCCTACGTGGGGGCATCTTTACCTGAAATAACTCATCATACATAAAGAGAGCATTTTAAAGCATGTCGTTCCTCAGGATATGAATCATGGCATTTTTTTTAGATCTAAAATAGAACATTCTCAACTTGAAAAAACTTTCAAAACCACTGGTTACAAATCACACTGTGAGATTTCACAGTATTGACAAAAGCGAGACAAGAAATCGGTTATCTTTGTTTAAAACAACATCTCATTTCAGCTCCTTAAAGTAACTCAGGCTTGTCAAACTCATGTTGCTTTGTTTTTTTTATTCTTTTTGGATTTTGTGTTGAAGTGCTCAAACAGGTCAACAAATCTCCACAGAGTGTGACGGGGATAATTGCACTGGTAAACAGAGATGTGGAAGGAAAACATCTGGGAGTGCATCTGTACATCATCATCGCACCAAGCCCTGTGGAAATTAACATCCACAATAAACTGCGTGATTAGGCAAAATCCTCAAATGCTATGAGGTACAGTGGAGATAAAAGAAGGGTCGTAACTGCCCTGACTTGTTTTGTTTCATAAAGGCTCTCACACAAATAAGATGGATTATCCTTCCCGGAATATAGTGTGGCTCCAAATAGCTGCTGTCTCCAAGTTGTTGACAAGAGCATCTCTGCAGGCTATTCCCTCTTGTCATGTGTGTGCATGTACACGCAGCGTGCTGGGGGTTGAACCGTTGCACTCAGGTGCCAATGCATTACTTGTAAGTGGTGTTGAGTATATTGCATTTGAGTGAGACTGCATGTGTGTTGATTAGATGTGTGTACGTGTGTGTGTTTGATCCCCTGACGCTCTGTCTTGATCTTAGGAGGAAAAAGGAGTGCATAAGGGATTGATTTGTATCTTTAAAACAGTCAACAGAACACAAAGCCACTGACAGCAGATGTAACCAACACAATTCCTCCTGAGTGGCACTGATGCAGGGGAACAATATGCTGACTTTTACATCAGGAGTATTAACTGAGAATATAAACTATCGAATCACAAGCTTCATTTAGCCCACTCAATGGCTAAGAACAAAAACGTGTTCAGGTTTGCATGAATGAGCGAGGGGAAGCAGCTGAGGGGAAAGAAAGAAGGATTACGTTCACTCATTAACACCGTTACACCTGGGAAGAGTCACACAGAATAACTACTGAAAACAAGTGGTCATGATCCTGATGGTACGTGTTAAAGAACTAAACAGCAACTATATTACTATGTTTGTAAAACATGACGTTTTAGCCACTTGCTTGTTTTATTTTGGTGGCAAAATAAGGCCTTAGGACCAGGAGCAGCCCCGTAACATCCTCATACAAGAATAAGCAGTTTAAAATAAATTAAAACTAAGGTTTTACTATAACGCTTGAGAAGACTTCTGCATTGTCTTTTTTTTTTAGTTTACATGTATTTTTTAAACTTAAAATAGGACTAAAAACTCATTTGCTGAAATTTAAAGGTCAAAAGTTGTACTCAGATACATAAAAAAAGGATTGCATGTCAAGAAAATACTGAATATATTGTATTTTAGCAAAGAGTTGAAGTCCAAAATAACTGTCATAAATATTAGTTCAAATTATTTTAAGTATTGTCTGTTAGTTATGTCCCTGTGATGGACTTGTGACCTGTCCAAGGTGTCCCCCACATCTCACACAATGACTGCTGGAGCTAAACACCTGTTCCCCCACCACTTGAATGAAAATGAAGGTAAATGAAATATTAGTTAAGATTTACTCTGTTTAATAAGCTGAAAGTGTATTGTTGTGTTTTGATCAAGCATTGTGTAAATGCTAACGTAATGCTAATGCTAATAACATATGTATACACATACAGTATAT